>JAVYIG010005036.1:0-112500 GCA_035222895.1 Strongylocentrotus droebachiensis
ATTCTTTAACGTAAAGACATGTAAACTTGGACGAGGACTGTCCCACTTAGCAACAGGCGCGCAGGATTTTTTCAAGGGGGGGGGGGGGGTTTAACATTTATAAATCGGGCCGAAAATTTCGCATCGACTCAGCCAGCCGCTGAATAAGCGGGGGGGGGGGGGGGGGGGGGGGGGTAAGAGGACACTTTTTTTTTTTTTTTAGTCCCCAAAAAATCGCAACTACTCAGCCGACCGCTGAATAAGCGGGGGGGGGGGGGGGGGGGGGGGTAAGAGGACACTTTTTTTTTTTTTTTTGGTCTCGAAATTTGGAAATTTGACATTTTGCTCCGTTGGGGGGGGGGGGGGTAAGGTCACCTTTTTAAAAAAAAATCCAAAAGGGGGAGGGGGGTTTAGGGGATTTGGGGGGGGGGGGGTTTACACACATAAAAATACCAAAGGGGAGGGGGTTTACCCCCCCCCCCCCCCCTGCGTACGCGCCTGCTTAGCAACATAGACTTCACGAGGACGTTTGCAGATAGTTCGTTATAGTAGGGTTCGAGGAAGCGAAATCCAGTAATTTTTAAAAACACGAGTGAACTGGTCTACTGCATGTGTTACAGTATTGCACTTTTGGTGTTTAGTGACCCTATAATTATGCGTGCCGAAATCCTAGGTGTGGGGTCCAGGTCTAGACCAAACAGGACCACCTCACAGACCAATGTGGACCAATGTGGACCAATGTTGACAAAATATCTAAGATTATTAACATTTTTGATATTGTGATGGGTAGAATATAAATAGGTATGTCTGAGAGAGAGAGAGAGAGAGACGAGAGAGAGAGAGAGGGGGGGGGGGTATCAAATGTTGAGCGGATGAGAAAAAGAGGGAGATATACGGGGAGAGAAAGAGTTTACAGAGAAATGGGGAAGGGAGAAGAAAAACAGACGAAACTAAAAAACAACCATCATCACAGTATCGGTCACACTCCATGATCATAATCACCACCATCACGACCACCACCACCTCCACCGCCACCACTACCACCACCTCTACCATCGTTAATATCGTCATTATTATCAACAACAACAACGCCAACGGGAGGGGGGGGGGGGAGGGGTGGCAGAAAACCATTCAAAATATGAAAATGTGGGTCGCTAGACCATTACAAACAAAGCATTCTTCATGGACCACTGTAGGCCATTATTTACAAAACAAACGTGATGTGAAGTTATGGGGTTTTATCATGTAACGAAGAGGGGCAATGATATAATTGGAACGCTATGTTAGGGAAAGAGGAGGAAGAGAGAGAGAGAGAGGGGGAGTGAGAGAGAGAGTGAGAGAGAGAGAGAGAGAGAGAGAGAGAGAGACGAGAGAGAGATATAAGGGGGTGAAAAGGGAGAGAAAGGAGGGGGGGGGAGAAAAGAGAGGGGGGGGGGGGGGCTTTGAGCGGTATCATACTGTACGTCAACCATAAAAGAAAGCGCCGCTTATTTATCAAAATTATGAACAGAAAATATAACATTTATTCCTATCAAAGCTCTTTTCATTAATATAACGGTTGGCCAGAAATGTATTCGGTAGAACTCAAAAGCACTCATTTTGGGGACATCCCAAATTGCCAAAAGCTAAAACTAAACTTTTATTGTCTATATCAGATCTCCATTTTTTCAAAATAATCTAGAGTCCTTAAAAAAAAATCATGTCACAAAAGTGTGAAATACTAAATATAACCTTAGATATAATTCACATCTCACGATGATTTTCATAATAAGAGAGGATGATGCAAAATACCATAAAAAAAGAATGACGTTATTCGAGCATTAGAGAATAAAAATTGACTGTATGACCCAAAGTGCATTAACAGGTCGCGAAGTCCCACACGAACAAAGAAATGTGGTGTTGTTAGTTTTTTGAGTACCGGTCTATTTCTACTTTGTATGGCCCCCGAGTACACACTATTAGACCAACCACTAATGGAAACTTGTTGGCACTATGTATCCCATGAAGAATTGAATACAAAAGAGGAATAGAAAAGGAAGGAGGAGAAAAGGTGGGCCTTTGGAATATGAAATCAGTTTTCTACATATCCGCCATTGTCAAGTCGAAAAGCCAAACTGTTGAGGCATTATACGACCCTCATTTCAAGTCATTTGCCCTTTTGTGAGATCTTTCAGGCTATTAACATCCCCTATAAGGAATAGAGGGGATGAAAACGTTAGTGCATCTTTGGGTCACGACGTCTCCTCCCCCTCCCCCTTTATTAATACAAAAGCCACAGGAGCGACATGTTTGTAAATACTAAAGTCAACTTGCAAGAACACAGCAATGTAAACGGAGAATGTTACACTTCTTGGGGGGGGGGGGGGGGTGGGTTCACATAGACTAAGATTCACTTTAAGTTGGACTTAACTATGCCAGGCCATTTATGCCACTGGTTGCTCCCACCATTATGATCATTAGATATTATTTTTTCCTTCAATAATGAATTATCAAAAAAATGTAAATTCTGTAAATTTGTGACCATGATTATGTACGTCGCTTGTAAAGACCAATGCCAGTTAGTGGTGAGAGCAAACAGTGGCATGAATGGCCTGCAATGGCTGCCATACAGTGCGAGTCAAAAAAAAAGTTTACACTTAGAAAATTGCTAATTATTTTAAAAATCATCTATGAACATTAAATTATTATACATCTCATGAAAGAGTGTTTTATCCCAAATCATTTGGTACAATTTTTGTGTGGTATTTGTTCACGCTTGGATGAACAGGAGACATTGTTTGCGAGAGTGCAAAAATCGACTTGCGCAAGAGTTGCTTATGTGATGTTTGAATAAAACATTTGGGATTTGGGTATTAATTCGGTCTTTGCAGATCCAAATAACATCCCTAACAACAGTAATCATGCCACACATATCAAATATCGAATATCAAATATCAACGAACAATTGTGCGCATGTGTGTGTGACTTTGCCCTTTGCAAAAAGCATAGGCAATGCATTTCATTTGATATTCAATTCATTCTCCTACTCCGCTAATCCCAACATAATACATACAATAGGCATCACTTTGGCGCAAGTCGATTTTTGCACTCTCGCAAACAATGTCTCATGTTCATCCAAGCGTGAACACATACCACACAAAAATGATACCAAATGATTTGGGATAAAACACTTTCACAAGATGTATAATAATTTACTGTTCATAGATGATTTTTAAAATAAGCAATTTTCTAGGTGTAAACTTTTTTTGGACTCACACAGTAGCTAAGTCCATTTTTCAAAAATAGTTGCTATCGTGTTAATTTGTGAGTTTTTTTCTTTCTTCACGGGCGGTGATCACAGACGATCACAACGATTAGTTAAAGACATTTCCCATACAAATGGCATACAAGAAATTCAAACAGAGCATCCATTTGTCTCAAATCATTCATTTAAATCATACACACCCCCCACAAATACATACAGGACACCCAAAACCCTTCACTTTCTCCACATATAGCCCCATTCAAAGGGAACTTTTTCCTGTTTCATCAAGCAAAAGTAATAGTGAACATAAGAACATAGTGCATAGATATTTCCAAGCTTTCCAAGTACAGATATTGTATGTATAACAAGGAGAACATTTGCACAACGCTGTAGTCCCAATCAATCACATCATGCAGACAATTTTCTGTAGTTTTGTAGAAAATGAAAGTTTTAATGATGCTTCCTGTGGCACTTCATAAGTTTACATGATGATCATCAATCTATCAAAAAAAGTGATTCAGAATCATAATACAACTTAAAGAACATAAAATGGGAGAAAAAATGATATGTCAAACATTTGGCAAAGAAAACAATATATAACGAATAAAATGAATTGGAAACCGATGTAAATATTTACTTTTAAGCAAAGAATAAGTAAGGAGATCTAATAAGGGCAAAGAACAGAAATAAGTATGTAACAGTAATTACAAGGGGGACAACCTATACCACACATTGGAATCAGGGCATTGCTAACAACTCTTCTAAATGATTGGGTATTATAAACAAACATAAGCAAAGGAGAGATTTTAAAAGTTGGCGTTAGGCATCAAATTGTGACCATTTCATTGATCACACAAGAGTTTTGACTTTTCAACTTTCTCAGGATGTTTGTATGAGCAAGTGCTTTAGTTACTGAGGTATATGATTACAATCACATAGAGCATACATATATCATTTTCTTGTCAGTATTATGAACTGATGAATCTGCTGGCGATTTGTTGAGAGTCGAAAGGGCATTAGCTTGTTTGCTTCAAGAAAGAGTTAACTGCTGCCTCTCAACAAACAGACAACATGTTCAAGTATTCTTTTATGAAGTACATCTGTGGGAATTTATCTTCGAGGTCATTCTCGAAAGAAATATTTCCCAGTGACTCTTCATCTAAGCAATCTTAGGTATTGCCTTATTCCCTAATTATGTCTAACACAAAAATATGTACCCTTGAGTTTTTAAAGGAAGCTTCTGGTGGTACGGGCTGAAGTTATCGATACACAGTCTTTGCAGATTACGTATTAGTCCCGGTAAAGATTAAAAGAATGCCCAATACGTCCCTATTTTCATGAAGTGACGGTAGTGAGGAAAATCGTCACACAAATTATATGCAATTTTCCTCATTACTGTCACTTCGTGAAAATAGGGACGAATATTTTTAGCTAGGAGACATAAGGGTTGTTAAACTCTCTCGCTCTCAACAGACACAACAATCTTTTAAAGGTTTTTTAATGTCTCTCTGATACATAAAGGGGGGTGGATTTGTCCCGATCTGGTGTTTGAAATGTGACAATTGAAAGTAAGGTGGAGGCGATGATGATCTGTTAGAGAACAGGAAACAATTTAGAATTATGTGTCTCTTGACAAACTTGCAGGATATTGGCCTAATACATGGGGTTCACAGAAAAGTGTGTCTCTATCAAAACAAAGTTTGAAGTAAGTGACAATTACACCCCTCAAAATGCCCTTTCCATATTCTTCACCTTCGAACCAAACAATACAATACAATAACTTTGGTCGAATTGCATTCAACACATCTTATCTGGCCTCTCTTACCTCATTTAAGTATCTTTTCACCCTGCTCTTGCCATAAGACAAAGAAACAACATCTAAATTTCGCAAATTACCGACTTTGTAACTTCAAATATTAATACTTCACGGTACTCCCATTTTAACAAAAGTTTAGTGATACTTGAAGGGCAATAGAAAATCTTGCCAGTCGTCAAAAAAGACCAATTATGAAAGTTCACATACAGTAATAATTGTCTTTTAACTGCTATTGAATCCATTCAAATGCCATCTTTTCAATGGTGAAATTATTTGATAATATAATTAATTATGGTGATATCATTGAAAAAAAAAGTTACATTATCATGACATTAAATGAAAAAATTCCAATCGGGTCTCTCAGAAAATTGGTCCCTTTTATAATTAAATCAGTGCGTCTGCTTCTTTCAAATAATTTCTGAAATCCATGGTTCATTATAAATTCTTGACAAAAATCATGACGGACATTGTTTTGTTGCAGCTTCATCATCTTTCATTCAGAGGTACATGGGGTTGACGGTTTCATTAACTGCCTTGTGATAACTTTAAAAAAAAAGATTCTGTTCTTTCTTCTTCTTTTCTTCATTTAGCGGTAAGTTGAGTACTTTTATACCATCCCCAAAGCTCTTGGATTTTCTGCGTTGGAAAAGGGTAGAGAAGAGAAGAAGGAGAGAAGGGATAAAATAAAATAGTTTCATCGGAATTCACATCATTCTATTTCTTTTTAATCTTTCCAGGTTGTTCATGTGATTAGGTTAACCCATTAGCAACTAGAAATTTTGTAAAAAATTGCCTATTACTCACTGGAAGATGTTGCAATATTGCTCTCATTTTGACATTGTTCTGAACAATATGAAACATGCGCTATTTTTCTATGCACAATCCTACTGTAGATATCGTAAGGATAACGCACGTATAACATTATCCGAAAACGGTTTAGTGAGTAAGAGGAGGGGCAATTTCGGGCGGTTTAGTTATAGTAGTGCTGCTACAACAAAGCAAAAATGTCTTGCCTGTAATTTTCCACTGCCTCTAATGACTATGGAAAAAGGCCTTACAACTAAAATTGAAACAAATTTCAACAAGTATACCGGTATATGGATGTATAATATATATATATCTTCATGTTGAAAATAAAGCACTGGAAAATTGCTTGCAGAAAATAGAGAGTAGAACATTTTTTGCACACTTGATAAATGATCTTGGTTCATTTCTAGTGAACATATTAAATTTTTGAACAAAAAAGATAATAACAAAAATATTAGCCATTTTATAGTCAAGACCCTGAAAAAAACAGCATTCAGCACAAGACGGAATACATTATTCTTTATCTATGCATGCATTCCATATTGAATATACAAATGCTGCAAGTCACCTTTTCAGGAGAATTGAGAATTCCCAATACTTTTGGTCACTCCTGTCTAACCAATCATAAAGAATTTACACAAAAAAGGGAAAATAAATACGACAAAGAAAAGGAAAAGAGAGACTTACCTTTCCTTCTGAGAGATGGAACTTTGATTTGACAAAGTTCTTGAATTTATCTTCCTTCTTTGGCTTGCTGGGTGACTGCATGAAAGATAACAATAAAACAAAATCTCATTAAAAATTGGCAAAAAAAAAGAAAAGGAACCCTATGACGTTTCTCTCAGTATTTATAGCAGTGGAAGCGAACTGTTATTGATAATCAAAATATCTTATCAAAAATTGGCAAAAGAAAAAGAAAATTAAAATGCAATCCCTCAATATATATGTAGAAATAAGGACATCATTATTGATAATCTGTACTAGGTTTTTTTCCTTCAAATTATAAGTTGATGCTTCTTCAACCATGAGGAGCTTGTGAAATTTTATATAGAATTTAATTTGTGACCACAAAAAAAAAAAAGATTAAAATAAAATGGCCAAGTATTTTTTTATACAGTTTCAATAGGTAACATAACTTCTGTTATTCAACCTTTTCTCTTTGGCTACCCTTATTGTGGCTTGATTTTCATTCATGACTAAAAAAAAAAAACGAAAAAAAAAATAGCAGATATTATGATAAATATAACTTGTCTTTTTTCAATCAACAAATCATATATTTCCTAGTAGCATCAGCCTATCATCTCCATCGTGGCAGGAAAAAATGTTGGGTAATTTCCAACTCTTATGCCATAAATTTCTCTTAAACTTAAAGAACATTTGGGGAAAGCAAAAGGATATGACGAAAAGAGAGAGAAGAGAGAGAAGAGAGAGAAAGAGAGAGAAGAGAGAAAGAGAGAGAGAGAGAGAGAGAGAGAGAGAGGGGGGGGGGTTGAAGATACACGGAGCAATTTGAAAACATATTTGTTTTACAACAAAAGACAGTAGCATCAATTGATAATTGAAAAAGCGCATAAAATTGAACTGTTTGAAAGAAACACAAACTTCCCATATTGCCACAATATAGACAAGAAGAGGAAATAGAGGACAAAAGTTTTGAAAGAAGCACAAACAAAACGAACAACTTTTATGTTCCGCTCTCTGTCCAAAACAAATTAGCAATGCAGAGAAGGACATCGTGAAAAGGGAGCGGTGAAAAGTGGGCTGAAAGGAAAACAAGAGTCGGAAGGGAAAGGTGTCGTGGATAAATGATTGGATTGGGGTTTGGGTGTGAGTTGATACATGGTAATGGGGCTTGGTTCGAGTGGGAGATACTTGGTGATAAATAAACAAACAAGACATGAGGACTTTGTTATCTATCTCTCTCTCTCTCTTTCTATCTATCCTTCTCTATCTATCTCACTCCTCTGAACGAGACAGGAAAAATAAGTATTTTTGATAATTTGTCAGATATTAATGTAAATTTTATATATCCATAACTCCCGGCTGAAGACTTGCTATTGCTGCTTTCAATCCACTGTCTATTACTTCTATTTTCTTTCTTTCCTTATATTTTCCTTCCTTTCTTTCAGTTTCCTTTTTTTCCTCGCCCCTTTTTCGCTCTCTCTCTCTCTCTCTTTATCTCTCGCTCTCTCTCTTCCTCCCCTCTCTCTCATTCTCTCACACACACACACACATAAATAAATAAAACAGGAAAGGCAGCCATTGTTATCAATAGTCAAATATTGTAATGTAAATATTTCATTTATCAAACTTTTGCTTCCTTAATCTGATTTCACCTTCTCTCCTCTCTCTCTCTCATTCTTTCTTTTAAACTCTTCCGCCGTTGATATCTCCTAGCCTCTCCTTCTATCCCAATGTCTGTCCATATTCTGCTCATTCTCTTGGATATAAAGTCTGGATAATGTCAGTTTGTTATGGTTGTCCCGATGTGATTAAGAGAACCTTTCCTGTATCTTCTTAATTATGTATCCTTCCTATCAGAGTTCCTAACAAGTTTTATTTGTCTGTTCGATGTCACTCTGATCTTTTCCTTATGCGGGTCTACAGGATTCAACTGGGGACTTGGTGTAGATAACTGGAAATAGTCTATTTAGTTGTATATTTTTAGATGACAAAAATCTGGATTCTTCAAAAGATTCAATTCAAGTGATAGAAAAAGTTGAAATCAAACACGACTTTAGAAACTCCACTATAGGATAACCCTCCCTCCCAAACAAACCAAACTCTGGACTAACTCTAGAAAATTCATGGATTAACTAACCAATCCATGGATCACTATCTAGCCCATGGATTAACTAGCCTATGGACCAACTAACCAAGTTGGTAAATGACCCAAAGATTAACTAAGTGACTAATCAACTTGATATTAAACCAACTGATGGATTTACTAAACACATTGATTACCAACCCTGGGGCCCTGATTCATAAAACTTGTTATCAATAACAAGTGCCACAGATCTATCACAAATCTGCCCATAACCGATCAAGTGTAAGGATTTCAGTAGCTTATAACAATTATCATATCTTCTTATTGATAACATGTTTTATGAAACAGGGTCCTGGACTAACTATTCAAACAGTCCATCATATCAAGTAGCAGGTGAACAAATTATTCTATCTATGGACAAATTAGCTAGCCTTTGGGTAAACTGGCAAGCCGATGGGGTCAGTACCCGAACACTAGAGTCTAGAACCATGTAACCTTCTATGGACCAAGGGCAACAATTTATGGAACAGGAAACAGGAATAGACTAACTGTAGAGTCCTATATACCAATGATCCTAATATTTTTGTAAGTAGGGTTCAATTTAGACCACCAGTAAGGCCACCTTCTGGCGCTGGGCCTGACGCGGGCCTCAGACACACTTTCGAGAGTAACACAGGGGTTTGATATCCTATTGACCACATACAGTCAAACCTGTCTACTGACGGGACACTAGGTAAACAGAGAACGTGGTCACTGTAGACAGGTGACTTTCTACACAGGTTCTACAACACATATTTCTTTGGATGATGTTTGAAGGTTTGCATGGTGGTATGAATAATCACGGAAGAGGTTTACGGTACACCATGTGTAAAGTCCTCGAGGGACTGAGGAAAGTAGATAGAGAATAGAGGTGAGATGAAAGGCGAGAAAGTGGAGGTTAGAAGGAAGAGTATCTTTCGGAAGTGAGTTTAGTCCTGAAAAGGACTGAAACCCAGAAAGTTTAGGCAGGATGAGAGGTTTGAGTAGAAGACTGGATTGAGTTGGAGAGTTGAGTAGGCGAGTAGAATTGCAGAGCAGGAGCAGGAGAGTAGACTCGACGTTTCGGACAGGTTGACTGTCCGTCTTCAGGAGTGAGTGTTCGCTAGGCGTGCGGCGGTTCTTATGGCGTGGATGCGGACTTGGGGGAAAGCAATGAGCCGGCGGGCTCGGCAGGTTGGCAGGCAGCTGTCGGTGGTGGCGCGCGGTTGCGTGAATTGGCGGGAAACGACGTGGGCGGCGGTTATGCGGACGTCGTGTGGTAGGTGTCGGCGGGGTAGCAGAGGGGGGGGGGGGGGGGGGTGTTGTGTGGTTCGTTGAGTGGGTGTATCGATCGGCGGTGAGGATAGATATTAGTGTATAGAGTATATCTCCACTTTCTCGCCTTTCATCTCACCTCTATTCTCTATCTACTTTCCTCAGTCCCTCGAGGACTTTACACATGGTGTACCGTAAACCTCTTCCGTGATTATTCATACCACCATGCAAACCTTCAAACATCATCTGATTCAGCTCTACGGGGAGCCTACTCAACTCAGCGTCAGACAACTCCAGCGCGATCTAGTTAAGTCAGCCAAGCTCACCAACCACCTAACCTTCCTCAAACGCTGCCGCGACTCCGACACCATCCCTCTAGGCCTTCAACTCAAATCCGCCGTTGACACCCCCCAAAGCCCAGCGCATACTACACCAAGCCAGTATTGACCTTACCCGAGAACGCATCGTACACACACGCCACCAACTCCACGATCTCAACATCGCTACCTCTGCATCTCAGTCCAAGATCAACCAACGACTCAATCCCGATGACCTCAGCAAAGTACAGTCCTTCAACGACCACACCGCCCAACTCGCCTTTCAGACCACGCAAACTCAAGCAAATTAGGAAGTTCGACCAATTACGTTCACGGAAGCGGATCCGCACCAACGACCCTCCAACGACTCAACCCATTAAGGACACAGTAGTCAACCTCAGTCAACACAGACTCTCCCAAGCCGAACACAAGGTTCTATCCTAGGACTCAACTTCGCCGTAGCTCCCAAGAAGATACCATTCTCCGACATCGTACAACAAGTAGAACCCAAGCTCCGTTTCCTCTCCAAAGCTGCTGCCAACGACATCCGACTCAAAATTTCCAACGCTCTCGCCGAAGCTAAACCACCCAAACCCAACCTATCTAAAGAAGAACGATCCGCTATTCAAGACCTCCGCAAGAACCAATCCATCCACATCCTACAAGCAGATAAGGGAAACGCCACCGTCGTCATGGACCAAGATACATACGAAGATAAGATCTGCGACCTACTCAAAGATAAGGAAACCTACTCCAAACTTAAGAGGGACCCAACCCCGGCCAACGAAAGGAAGATCAACCAACAACTTTTGACCCTACACAGATCCGACGCACTACCCAAGGCACTCTACTTTCAACTCAGATCCTCGTCAGCTAAGTCACCCATCCTCTTCGGACAGCCCAAGATTCATAAGCCGCTCATCCTCTCCGCCCTATCATCTCTACCCGAGGATCATCCTGCTACAACACTGCACGTCATCTCGCCAACATTCTACAACCACTCGTAGGCCAAACCCAGCACCACGTCACCAACTCTAAGCACTTCATCGACATCCTCTCCAAAACCAAGATCCAGCCATCCGACACACTCGTCAGCTTCGATGTCACCTCTCTATTTACCAACGTTCCTGTAGACCAAGCATGCGACATCATCAAACAACGCCTCACCTCAGACCCAGACCTCGAATCTAGGACCAAGCTCACACCTGACCAGATCCACGACCTCCTTCTCACCTGCCTCCACTCCAACTCTTTCAAGTGGCGCAGCAACTTCTATAAACAACTTCAAGGAGCAGCCATGGGATCCCCACTCTCACCAATTATCGCCAACATCTTCATGGAACACCTCGAGCACCAAGCACTCAAGTCCGCCGACAAGTCTCCCTCACTCTGGCTACGCTACGTCGACGACACCTTCGTCATCTGGCCACACAGCACACCAGACCTCCACCAGTTCCTCGACCACATCAACAACCAACACCCCAGCATCAAGTTCACCATGGAGACCGAACACGACAACTCAATCCCTTTCCTAGACGTACTCATCACTAAGACACCATCAGGATTCCCCGCGCACCAAGTATACCGGAAACCAACCCACACAGACCGCTACCTCAACTTCCGATCTCACCACCATCCTTCAGTCCACCAATCAGTCTCCAACTCACTCATCAGACGAGCCCACCAACTTAGTGATAAAGCACATCTCCAACAAGAACTCAAGCACATCACGCACGCACTTACTTCCATCAACCAGTACCCAAGAAGGAAAATCAACACCCGTACTCCCTACCACAAGACCAACAACATCACCACCGGAACCCAACCTGATACCAAGCCCACCGCCACCATCGTACTTCCCTACATCGGCAAGACATCACACCGACTACAACGCATCCTCCGCTCAGCCAACATCCTCGTCAGACACCAATCCAACCACAAGCTCTACTCCACTCTTCACTCTCACAAGGACAAGCACCCATCCAACAAACAACCAGGCGTCTACAAGATTCCCTGCGATTGTGGCAAAGTCTACATTGGAGAAACCGGCCGCGATTTCGACACCCGACTAAAAGAACACAAGACCCACCACCGACGCAGCGAATGGGACAAGTCAGCCATCGTCAAGCACGCACAACAAGAGCTCCACCAAATTCACTGGGACAAAAGTCACCTCATCACCCCCATCCGACATTGGCACACCCGAAGGATCCGAGAAGCCATCGAGATCCACCAACACAACACCGTACCCCAAGACCCAGGCCTTCACATCAACAGTATCTGGCACCCAATCCTCCCTCACCATCCTACTTCCGACCAATCTTCAACCAACTCCACAACCAACACGCCAACCACCAACACTTCACCAATCCAGCCATCTGTTAGCCCGGACACCACCTACAACCACCCAACCACACCCACTCAACTAGCCTCTTCACCCACACAAGCACCGCCCACGCCCACACCTCGCTACAACCTACGCCAACGCCGAAACCGCCGACCAACACACACAGACCGACACCACTAATATCTATCCTCACCGCCGATCGATACACCCACTCAACGAACCACACAACCCCCCCCCCCCCCCCCCTGCTACCCCGCCGACACCTACCACACGACGTCCGCATAACCGCCGCCCACTCGTTTCCCGCCAATTCACGCAACCGCGCGCCACCACCGACAGCTGCCTGCCAACCTGCCGAGCCCGCCGGCTCATTGCTTCCCCCAAGTCCGCATCCACGCCATAAGAACCGCCGCACGCCTAGCGAACACTCACTCCTGAAGACGGACAGTCAACCTGTCCGAAACGTCGAGTCTACTCTCCTGCTCCTGCTCTGCAATTCTACTCGCCTACTCAACTCTCCAACTCAATCCAGTCTTCTACTCAACCTCTCATCCTGCCTAAACTTTCTGGGTTTCAGTCCTTTTCAGGACTAAACTCACTTCCGAAAGATACTCTTCCTTCTAACCTCCACTTTCTCGCCTTTCATCTCACCTCTATTCTCTATCTACTTTCCTCAGTCCCTCGAGGACTTTACACATGGTGTACCGTAAACCTCTTCCGTGATTACATATTTCTTTCTCGAGGGGGGGCATAACACATGGCCACTACAGACAGGTGGCGTTTACAGAGATGGCCGGTAAGACAGGTTTGATTTGTAATCTATGATATATGTTCAAACATCTTCACAATTTGGACTTGCCATTTAGTAATAAAAGAAAGTATGTGCATGCAGTTGAACCACATGGGCAAGGAATTAACCAACCAGCAAATGGACTAAGAAACCAACTAACAGTCTCCAACTAACCAGCCAACCAACTGCTTCGAGATCAACAGAACTTGCTCTCGACTGAATGGTTGGAGGAAGAAAACCCACTAATAATAAATCAATGGGAAAATGCTTTTGACACTGGGGAAATTGGTTAATTGTGGCTGACGACAGAGGAAAGGTTCCAGCCGCAGAGCTCCCACTACCTTTCACGGTGAGACGATGCGGAGCTGGCACGCACGGTATCGGTCCAATACCTGGTTTTCTGTCAGGTTAGACCTCTCTGTAACATAAAGCTATACCCCTTGTCTGTATCAGACCCCCTTACCAACGGCTTGACATTATCAGGGATCTGGTGGACATAGACCCCCACATTTGTTATTATCTCGACCCCCCCCCCCCCCCCCATTTTCTGGAGTATAGACTATAGACAGGGGGTTCCAAGCAGGTAGACCCTCAAAATTCCAATATGGACCCCCTGTAAAATAAACTTAGTACTGGGACCCTGACTATAATTTGTTTTTTAAATTCTCATTGAGGTATGACTACCCCCCCCCCCCCCCCCTCAAACAAAAAGTGAAAAAGGAGAACAAATATGGCGCTTTTTCCCCCTACATTTTTTAATTACTTTTTGGGGCAGGGGATATGCATTTTAGGAGGGTGAGCAGAGGCACCGAGCCATGGCTACTGGTCTGATCAAAATCATGGACATATTGCTGTATGAAGGGAATTTTCAGGCAAACCCAACCCATATTACAGTCGCACTTTGGGAAAACTTCTTACATGTTAATGTATCTGATAAGAATGACTGGGATAACAAGTGTTCTCTGGCTCTGGCCTTCTTTAATTTTAAACCATCATTTTCTTTCAAGTAAAAGCTCCAAATCATGAACAAAGTTGGACAGGTCTGCAATACTCTACGATCAACTCATCTGCAGTAGATCGGTTAATGCATGCGTGTCCGAAAGCCCATCCCTGCCCCCGTGCCACGATTCAGGCCAGTCCTAATCCATGTACCCCATTGGCTTGTAAAACATAATGGACTTGTCAGAAAATGATGTTAGGATGGTAGGAAATAAGGAGGAAATGTCTGGTATCTATGACATTAAGAGCTCCTCCATGCCACTGACTAAATCAAAGAGAGAGAGATGAGAAGGATCTGAGATTGAGGCCATGCTCTATTTATAACATCCTGCACTGTGGACTCAACTCTCTTTCTCCCCCCCCCCCTCCCCCTCCGCATCCCCATTTTTCTCCCTCTCTCTGGTTATATATAGGCCTATTTCGCTTGCACGCATTTTCCTACATGTAAGGCCTGCTCTCTCCCCATCTTGGTCTCTTAGAGTTAAGTTCGACTAAGGATCTTTGTGAAACAGCCCCCTGGTCTCACAAGAGTCTCTAGACCGGCCAAGCAAGGTCCAATACATGAAGGTGCTTTTACATTAGCCCAATTAACCAATCAGTGCTTCCCTGGAAAATGGTTCCCTGTTCCCACTAGCCCATGCCAGGCAATACCGAGTCACTCGAGCTACAGAGCACATCATTATCCCATTGCATCTTCACTGTGCAATAGCCGTAAGATAGTTGTGATTAGGCTAATGAGAATAGGCTTAATGTGTATCTGAGCAACTACATAGTAGAGCGATTTGGGCATCAATATTTATTTCACGACATGTGCATGTGCAATGCATAATGGGTATTAAATGAGCATTATGTTTTTGAAAATTTAAAAACCAATAAGTGATGTTTTACTCTCCACTACAATGTAATTTTTTCATAACCATGCTAAATGTTAATTGCTCAACATAATTTGCATAATGTAGTTAACCCTTTTGTGGGGAAGGGGACGCACTGCAACAATGCTAACCAGGGGGAATAGGGAGGGAGTACGATGGGAAAGGAGAGAGTAAATGAGCATTGGGGTTGGGTTGGGTTGGAACAAGGGAAAAGGTGGAGGAGGGGAGTGGGTAAGGAGAGATGGGGTGAAAGAAGGTTGCAAAAATAAGGGGATAAAAAGCATTCTAACTGCCTTTCTCTCTCTCTCCAAGCGATGCATCTGATAACATCAGGAAATGAAACACATGGTCAGGAAAGGGGCAATGATTAAATCACATTCATGTTCAGAAAGCATTGTTGGCAATCCAAATATTTTTTTGTTCAAATGACTGTGCAAAAAATTTGTCTCCAACAAAAAATGATTAACAAAAGAAAAAAAACAGGAGCAAGTTCAAATGAAGACCATTTAGAACGAAGCATTGAACGAAGCAACAAAAAATAATTTTCCAAAATAACCCAGAGCAGGCAAAAAATTAAGTTTTTCATTTCGGGGGCTCCATTTCAAATTTTTTGGAAATTTTCTGGGGCTACTTTTTTAACTTTCGGGGGCTCTATTTTCCATTTCGGGGGCTCTTTTTTCTGGGGCCACTTTTTCATTAATTCATAAAAGGATAAGGCCTACAGTTTGTTGAGATTTGTTTAGTAGGCTAAGGTTTCACGCTTCCTGCTTCATAATTGCCTATTTAAATATATTTTCAATATCTAAGTTTTCATGCATTGATTTGATGCAAGAACTGTAACATAATAGACCCTAGATTGTGATTATTTTTTACCATGAATTTCGATAATCATTTTTCAAAGTAAAATTTTCACAAGAAAATCAGACAGTCGTTTAAAAACGTAGACATTAGTAA
Source organism: Strongylocentrotus droebachiensis (assembly GCA_035222895.1). Lineage (NCBI taxonomy): Eukaryota > Metazoa > Echinodermata > Echinoidea > Camarodonta > Strongylocentrotidae > Strongylocentrotus > Strongylocentrotus droebachiensis. The sequence goes on from JAVYIG010005036.1 coordinate 16,186, forward strand.
TACTTTTACTAATTCTAAGCTCAGGTTTCGTAAATCTATTCACAAAACTATATTGAAATCGCGGCAATAATGATGCAAACCAACAGATAACAATTTCAAAGTGTCAAATCGCTTTGACTCGAGCTCAGCTAGCTCAGCTCACTCACACACACTGCAGCGTAACTGCAGCGTAACTCCAGGAAGCTCCAACACCGGCGGCGCAGGCGTCGGAGGCCTGCGGTGCCGGTGTTGGAGCTCAACTCACACACTGCACAGCGGCAATGCACTGTATTGTATGCGTGTCAGTCACTGTGATTTTGTCTGATTTTCTTTACTTTGAAGAAATGATTATCAAAATTACGTAAACATGGCGAGAATAATCACAAAATAGGCTTTAATTTCATACCTCTATTTATGGAAACTTTATAAAATTGCGGAAATCGTGAATTCGTGATGGAAATTGATTGCAGTTTCGCGAGTTTCGCTAGACATGGTCTAGGTTCAGCAAATTTGATCTACCAAAACAAAATCGACCGCCAAAAACTCGACCCCTACGGATCTCGCAACTGCGAAAAATGTACGTGTTTTGGCGTACTTGCGTGCGACATGGTAAGCCAGGTAAGGTATGGAATATGGTTCAAGTTTTTTTACGACCGATTTTTATGTATACAATTTTACACAGAGAAATGCACACAATGAATACAAAGCTAGAAGAGAGCGCGCGGCCGCTCGTAATTGTTACGGGGGCGATTTGAGATCATTTCACTTTTTGATGTCGCCCCCGAAATCGGATTTTGAGCCTATTTCGGGGGCTGTTTATGGCGTTTCCGGGGCGATTCCGCCCTCCGTCCCCGTGTATTTTTTTGGCTGACCCAGAGCAAGTTCAAATGAAGACCTTTTAGAATGAAGCACTGTGATATTAATGAAAATCAAAATGCAATTATTCATGTCTGCATTCCAAAAGAATCAAATATTTTAAGGCAATGAAGGGACTGAGTCATCTTTCTCTTCAGTAAGCAGACACTTGCCAAACCAAATGTTTTCCATGAAAATGACTGTGCAATAAATCTGACTCCAACTATAGTGCATTAGAACAAAAGAAAATAATAATGGAAGAAGGATTCTACAATGCAGGCCCTGGCGACGACGATGAAAACTTGCTGAGCTACAGTTTGTACACTAACCCAATTATTCGACCCCAAGCGACATGACCAGATACAGTACTACACCTATCCTAAACCTTAAACCTATTGCAAAAATAAATCCTAACCATGTCATTTTGACGAAAAAAGCAAAACCTAACGAGAAAATGTTGTCACCACAATATCATTGTGCCCTTGACGGACATTTCTAAAAAATCTGTATTATTTCTAACCCCCCCCCCCCAACAAACAAAGGTTTCTTGAACCCATCTGGGGGTGTTTCACAAAGACTAAGATTGACTTAAAGTTGGACTTAACTATGGCAGGCCATTCATGCCACTGGTTGCTCTCACTATTGGTCTCTCAATTATGATCATTAGATAATATTTTTCCCTTCAATAATGAACTATCAAAAAATGTATATCCTGTAGATTTGTGACCACGATTTATACGTCCCTTGAGAAACCAATGCCAGGAATGGTTAGAGGAACTAGTGGCATGAACGGCCGGCCTGCCAAAGTTAAGTCCAACTTAGTGTTCAAAACACTCCCCTGGTATTCTAAATCAACACAATAGGAGAGAAAGGAAAGGTCGCGAACATAAAGATCATCATCATAGAAGGCTTACTCATCTAAAGCACATTCAATTTCACCTCTTGAAAAGGGCTTATGACATACAAGTCGTTATTGGATAACGAAATTATTTCAATGCCCTCCCAGTGGCCCCTATCCCACCCTATACTCCATGGTCCATATCCTTTTGTAAACTAAAATGCTACATCATCACTGTAGGGGTGTGATCATCTCCTAATCCTCATCAAAACGTTGAAAAACGTGATCAAAAGTGGACCCATTCATGATTTCCATTTCGTCTTCCTGGGGATCAATAATGCCGGTTGATACCCATCGGCAGGAATTCCACCTGCCCCTATCTTTCTCTGAATATGTACCTTTGCGACTGCTGCTAGCCTGGGAGCCTGGGAGGTGCTTTCCCTTTGTAAACTAAGGTAGCAAACGCACCCTCCGTGTGTCACTAAGATAAGTCAATTAGCCAGGTACAGAGTCGCAAAAGCAACATTTTGTGAAGGAATAATGTTGCCATTAAATCGCTATGTCAAGCTGTACATCTTTCCTTCATTATATTGTAACACATCAATGTTCAAATACAATCAGGCTAACCAATTAGATATTTCAAAGAGTCCAGGAAAACTTTATAAACATGTTATTTGACTTCTCAAATGCATTAAATATGTAGCTGGTGAATGCATCACTGAATTGTACTCAGCTCTAATTTTGAAGAAGACTCATACAGTATCTACCGGTATGTAAAATTGATTACAGCTGATCTCAATGCTTAGTATGGTTAGGCACATTTTCAAAGCCCAATTTGCCTAACTCTATAACTTGCATATTTTTACTGAATCAGAAAATCCACCTAACATTAAGATTGGGGTAAATAGTTTAGCTAGCTCAGGCACTCTTTGTAAGGTTCAAGTTAAAAGATTCTCACCACTGATTTTTTTTTTAAAACGACACTAATGGTCTAAGTATTATGCCATGCTTGCAACAATAATTCCAGATTTTTATAGCTTTGATGACCTAATTAAAAAAGAAATCTCAGTGTTACAGATCTTTATCACAAACTAGGTGATACAAAAGGTGTATGTCATTGAAAATATGTCCAGTAATACCCTATGTCACTGTTGAAAGTTAAGCATGTGAATACATCATATCCCTTGTTTGGAACCAAAAGGGCATTACCTCATATTATTAGTTGAGAATCAGAAGGGCCTTAATTTAATTTTTGGTGAAATGAATCACTTCAAGGGTCTTAAAGCCGTCTGCACTAGTTTGGCCAGGGGGATTAGACCTCCTTGCAAGGTCACTGACAGGTGGTTATCACATCAAATCAGCTCTCATTTAAAATAAGAAAAAGAGGATCATGGGGGACCAACACGCACCAATTAGGCATTGTTTGCTATATAGAGGGGCAAGTAGCTATAAGTAGTGCAGTGGGGCTTTAAGCCCATCGCACACAATAGGATCTGACCACGATCATATTTTGGAAGATTTTGCAGTCGTATTTGATATGGACATTCAAACTTCTACATTCTTAATAATTGATGATTTTAAATAGTCATATGATTGATAAAATTTCAACATTTCTTTGGAGGGGGAATAGCTAAATCAGCTCAGAATTGTAGTGACATCATAACAGTAGTGCGATTGTCTACAATTTAAAGCCGATTTGGCTTTTATTTCGACTAGAAGGGTTTAATGCGCTAAGTTCCGTTTAGAACCTTCTGGCCCCTGAAAGATGTTGGTAGGCAGCATAAGTTTGTTCTTATCAAAATATGAGATTAAAAAAATGGCCAAATAATTTGGTAATTTCTGATCAAATCACAGGATTCCATTCCTGTACCAATTTGCAAAGTCATAGATTTTTACCAAAATATTTGACAAGATCATGCAGTTTATCCTGTAGAGTACCATAAAAGTACCAACACGTTACTGTTGCTATTGTATCTTTTTCTCAGCTTTGTGAATTTTCTATGATCAATTACAGCAGTTTGTGGGCTCTATTGTATCATATTTGGTGCATTTGTGCCTGGACATAATTGTGAAATTCCTAAGCTCAATGTTACAGCGCACAAGTGCGACGTCGAATTGTCACCTGTGCATTCTACAGTGGATATCTCATATTGTAAGCGTAATCCTGTATTATGGTCCCTCCCAAGTTTTGACATTCCACAAAGCTTGTAAACTTCACCAATGCACAAAAAAGGGGAAAACAGCTGAGAAAAAAAATAGTATTTTTTTTTACAGATAAGCAAGTGTTGTGAGGCTGCGGCATTCCAAAGTCGGCAGATATAAAGAGAGTAACATTTCTGGGAAGGGATTAATGAGCGATTTGTTGAGCTGGCGACAAATTACACCCAGTAAGAACTACAATCGTGGACATGCGAAAATGTGCGTAAATGGACAGCACACCTGCCGTATAATGAATGTAATTTTCACGCTTGGATCAGACGATATGCTGATGAGAAGATAACAGTAATACGTGACATATTTGTCTTTGTCCCAAACTGTCAGATGCATGCATATCGTAGAGTTATTGCACACCCAGATGTAAACAAATTGTTGTTACACAATGCCGCGGATCCTTACTTTTTGAAGTTAAATCTAAACAATTTTAACTACTCAAAGATAAATGTGCATCGCTTTGAAATGGCAATTATTTTATTCGGATTCAAAATAGGATGTCCTTGAATGTAGAGTAGAATATCAATGTCTAACTATTAGTGCAGAACTGAGAGAATAATAGCAAACAAAGTGTGTACATTCCAACTTGACAAGGGACCCCCCCCCCCCCACCAAAAAAGAAAGACAAATTACATGCTATGTCTGAAGGGACTTTTTCAGTTATTCTCTGACAAAAAATAATGATTTGATAAAGATATCCCATTTCAGCTTCAACTCCTATGCCACCAAGTTTCCAAACTAAATTTTAATTGAACTCTAAAAGTAACTGTCTGAATTTTCATTCTTGAAAGGTTGTACTGAATCAAAGAAAGGTGTACTCCAAAGGCCAACAAGCTGTTTTTGCAGCGTATCCGCTGCCTGCTTACAAATTTTCCTACGATACCTCTGACATTTTATTAATTATTTCATAGGACAAAGCCTACCCTTGGCTACTACAAACCACAACAACCTACAGACACATAGCCATCAGCAAAGTCACGTCGATTGTCAAGGGCTCCTAAAGAACCCTTTCTAGCGCTAAAGAGGTCAGTCGTAATGACAGATCAAGAATTGACTTTGAATCCAGTGTCCCCGAGTCACCCGCTCTATAACGGCGATGATGACTGATTACTAGAAGATAACAATACAATGTGGGCAAACGTTGCCAATTTGTAGCCAGTCGCTCGCACGGAGAACCCATTTTGGTGGAGGTTTGATGTCGTCACCGATATGAAAGCGGTACAACCAACGGGACCTTGGGGCAGTTTGCGAGAAAAAAAATCAAGGCACAAGGTCACGTCGATGGGAAAGAACCCGAGGATATGCTTTGAAGTACCGGGCTCTTCTCGGACGGACGAGAAAGAAATGAGGTTACCTTCAATATCTGCTATTAAAGCAGAATAACTATTCTTAAGAGGGAATGATGATCACTTTTTGTATCTATGGCTGTATTTTGGGACTAGTGTCTGGTATTTCTGTCTCCAGTTTTCATTCCAATCTGAAAATTGCGGACAAGGTCACGACTCACGAGTGCACTAATGAAGCACAATCTCTCTCTCTAAAGTCTTGCTCTTGTGGAAGTGCGCTACGAGTCAATATAGCTCATTGGTAGAACGCTCGGTCCCTCCAATAGTTACATGTTATATATCACACGAGGCTGTTGGCAACTTGGCACTGGGATTCATTTTGAACATGGGTACTTCAGACTCAAATCGTGAAAATAAAAAGGAAGCTGCAGAAGGGGCAGAGAAGAATGAAGTATAACCACCCCCCTTTCTATTTCGTATTTTATCTCTCCATCTCTCTCTCTCTCTCTTTCCTGCCCATTGAATTCAAAGAACTGCCCGATCGATCGCCTTGTAACAGTGGCATCTCAAATTTGTACTTGATAAAATCGGCTTAGTTCAGTCAGTCAATTAAACGGGCATTAACCTTTCCGCCAATTTTTTGCCATCTCAAGCAGACTTGCAGGCCTAATTAGACTTGTGCAGACCAGTCAAGTTGAATGGGCAGAGGATAGCTACCCATAATCTACAACACATGCTTCACCGATGATTTCTTCCTCGTCAATTTCAAGACACAAATCACATTCTTCACTTCAATAGAGTGGTGAAGCGTGACGTCATCAAAAATCTATTTTTGGAATTTCTCAATTTTTTCTTCATCAGATGGTCAAATCTCAGCCAATATTTAACATATTCAATTGGTTTTTCGTCATTTGGACATTATTTTTGATGCTCTTTCGGAAAATGAAGACAAAATTGAGAAATTCACAAAATAGATTTTTATGATGTCATAGCTTCGGTACTCTATCCACTTCAACCCTACCCCGACCTCTAAATCTAATCTTAATCCCTGTTGCAATCCTAACTCTAACCCTACATTCTTATTTAATGATCTGTGATGAAATAAAGCACAGAACAAATGTCATTGGAGAGCATGGAGGATTACCTTTGAACATCTGGATTATGTAGGGATTAACAGATAGAGAACTCAGAATTATCTCATTCTTTGTTCAACAAGATTGTCAACTTTTCTTTAAAACCAACTTAACAATACCAGGGGGGGGGGGGGGGGTGTTTTACAAAGATCCTAACTTGAACTTATCTCTAAGTTGGACTTACAGGTGTAACAATTATGGAAAGCTGTTAGAATCTTTGAAAGCATTTTGTAAAAGTTATTTCTAAAGGCATAAATGTAGATTCAAATCATTCATATTATCAAGGAGATTTCATGTTCTTGATGTGAAATTTATGAAAAGTCAAACATACTTGAATTTGTGTGTTTTATCTTAGCGCTATAATTGGCTCTCCATAATGTTTAAGTCCAACTTAGAGTTAAGTTTGACTTAGGATCTTTGTGAAACACCCCCAAGATAAACTACATGTATTACACAGAAAGATATGGTGAAGGAAGAAGAAAGCAGGGAGGTTGCCCTAAATGAAGAGGATGCTCAAGACAAGAAGAAGTAGACGGAGTGTCATCGTGGCGCGAAAGTCAGTAACCCCTCGTTAGAGAGAGAGAAAATGATGCCTATATCTTTTTAAAAATTAATGAATTTCATGCTGCACACAAGGTATACAACCCCCCAATTCTGGTAGCTTAGAAAACACAAGCTACAGAGAATTTACCCAATAAATTACCATTTCCGTGTTTCTTTGCTCAGTGGATAATTGACATTTTCGGTCGCAACATCTGACATTTGTCTTAACAATCACAAATTTGCGGGCCTCCCCTGCACAACTAATTACGCCACGGTGTCGGCCACTCGTGACAGAGGTCTATTAGACTGGAGCTAATCTCGGCGTTTTATTGTCGACGATGATGACAGTCCCATTCATGACAAATTGTGTGGGGGCGGGGAGGATGGTCATGTAATGACAACGTGTTAACCCCTGGATAATAGCGTTACTTTTTTCTTGATTAGTCCTGAAAATGTCATTTATTCCTCATCATCTCGTCCAAGCGATTCCTCGCCCACTCATCGATAGATTATAATGACTACCTGATGGTCTTTTTAAGGGGATTTAATATCAATATGTTGCATGCATACAGCAATTATCAAATTCCTTGGGGATCTATTAAAAGCCAATGAGGTACTAAAAATATATATTTTAAATAAATTATCTTAATACCCATATGAACAGCTTTTTATCATACCTTTCAAAGCAAGCAGAGGGTATTTCAAATCAGATTTTTTCTTTTGTCCACAGATACACTTGTATCAAGTACCTTTTATTACAAATCATTCATCATAAATTCTCAATAAAAACACCTGATATAATTAATAGATATATCACTACCTGCCCTTCATTTGCTTATACGCTATAAAAGACACATAATGTATACTATGGTGAAAGGAATGAAATTCAACACAAAAATGGGGAAAATTAGAAAATAGGAATATATATTTGCATTATCTCCTACTTTTTGATGTAAATACATGTAGACCCCCCCCCCCCCCCCCACTCCCCAACTTCTCTAAATCACCTTCAATAATTTTGCAAAGCATCTCATTCTTTTGTCTACCATTCAAAGGAAAACATTTCTACAAATCAATGATCTTGCCCAAAACTAGTCCTTCAAACTAATTTCTATGAGTAATAAATTGTAACTTTGAATTATTCTGGAGTATTCTTTACAATTGTAGCAAAAGCTTTACAAATTCCACTAGCAAAAGTCATCCCTTACATGCCATTAACAGACAATTAAACAAAAAGTGGTGTACTGGCCAAGAGAGAAAAGTGAGTCATTGACCTGGTGTGGTGTGACTTTCAAAATGGCAAAACCAATGGGGGCAAATGATGTATCATTGCAAAAACATTTCCTCTCTTTTAGAACCATGTCTAGTGTCTTTCTTTACCCATTCCTTCATGCTTTCGTTATTCCCGCTCTGCAAACAAATGTCTTCAGAAAGATCAAAAGAGTCGCAACGATTGGTGACCTCATATGACTTTCTCTCAGTAGGTAATGACTGCTGGTTAGACCACAACCAAGGGTTGAAGGTCGTCAAATTGAGGGGAGCATTTCAAAAATGCTTTTAATCGGGAGTGATCGGAGAATCACCTCTGAATCAATTATTAACCAATCATTAATTAATCCCCCTCTCCATTCTTGCAAACTTGATTTTTTTTTTTTAGGGCTTCAATATTGCACCATATTTCAGACACTGATAACACGTAGGGCCACGCTTTTCAGATTTGTAAAAATGGAAACATTGCTAAGCAATGCCTTTAATCTCTTTAGATACCTATTTGAAATTAAAGATAAAGACCAGTTATGGTCATGCGATTGCATTGTGAAAGAAACGTTGTGGAATCGATCAGAAAAGGTTGATCATCTAGCATATAAGTATTGATGTGTACTGCAACGTTCTGGAGTCATCAAAATGATAAGAAATTTGGCCAAGTCTTGGTAAAGTTACAAACACTGTACACAGAAAGATGTATATGGGACTATACGCACACGTGCGCGACACGTGAGTTTATCTCTCACATAACAATAGATAAACTAATTTACCAAATATATGAATTAGTAGGCGGTTTCCCAGCGAAATTGTTATCATCATGTATTAGTCAAAACATATTCTTTCACATGATTGGTAATAAGAGCTTCCATTTCGTTTTTTGAGAGGGGGCATTTCCAAAACTGGTCTTTACCTTTAAACAATACCTTTAATCTTGTTTTGGAACCCATTTGGAATTAACCCATTGCATTCGGAACCCAGATGGTTCCAGTGTTAAGTCTATAGGAATGAAAGAGTTCAATAGTCAACTGGTTAAGATTCCCTTACCTTCATCAAGTCTTGCTTCATGTCCTCCAAAGAATATGTCTTCTTCTCCTTCGGTGTTTTGTTTGCCTGTGTGAAAGAAAGGAGAAGAAAAGATGAAAATGAAACGGTTAATAATTTCATAATTATATCACACAGTTGCACTGCAGAAACTGGAAGAGGAAGACTTGTTATATATTGGCATCGTTCATTTGTGTCTCCTCAGATCAAGATAGTTATATAAAGTTCTTTAATTAAAAGTAAATTAAATTAAATTAAATTCTTCCATCGTCCAATTGCTGCAATGGCCGCTTCATTAACAAGGGCCAGGTCTGAAACAATGTAATAATGTATGGGAAGGCTTATTAGGTTTTCAATGTTCAGGAATATGCTGGTTATAAAGAGAAACCATTGTGTTTCCAGCTTGTAAAAGCAGATGTATGCACATGTATATTGTGTAAGAAACAAAATGCTGTCCTTCATACAAATTGGATTATCACACAGATACAATAAGTAAATGCTGATTTTTCCCTCACATTTATGGGCCAAGTTTACAGAGTGTAGCACTGTTAATCAAGTATTTTTTAATAGTTCCATGCTACTTGGATGTCCCTAAATCATAATAAAAGGTCTGTGTGTGTTTGTAGGGGGGGGGGGGCATTGTGCTCTAAGAGACATTCTGTCAAGGTGCCAATCAACAATCATGCATATTCATGATGAATGGCCACACCCACACCTCAGCGCATCTATTCACAAGCCCCGCCTCTATCTGAACACTGGATATTGGTGTAGAGATCTAATAGTTGCAGTACATGTTCTTCATGACTGATGTTAGTTCTACCACATTATACACAATAATTAACTATCTCTCTCTCCCCCCCCCCCCCCCCTCTCTCTATCTATCTACCTTCCCTCTCTCTTTCACCCTTACTCCTCTCTCTCCCCATCTCCTCCCCCTCCTCTTTACCACCCTCACCAATGCCCCTTCATTCTCATTCTCATTCTCTCTCTCTCTCTCTCTTTCTCTATTAGGGATGCCAGTTAGAATTGATAAGAGGGCCTGAAAATCACCTAGAATGAGCTATTTTGTACACAAAAAAAGCCCAAACTACGGTCTGAAAATAATTCGCCAGGGCCTGAATTCAGGCTATTGCCTGAAAACTTGCATTCCTGCTCTTTTCTGGGTCTATATCTCTCTAGATCACTTTTCATTTTTTCCCCACTCATTCCCTACAGTCAATTAAACATTTTCTCTTTACAACTCTTTATTCTTTTCTCTCTTCTTAAAACACATTCCATAATTCCATTATGTTCCATAAAATTCATGAATCCAAGCTTTATTCCCCCCTTTTCAATCCAGTTCTATCGCAACCAGAACTGTAATTGGAAATTAATATATTACCATGTATGACCCGGTTTCAACTTATTATTAACACTGGTGACTCATCGAGGAATTCCCTCTTTAAAATAAAAAAGGAACAAATATTAATAACAAAGAAAAAATGAAATAAAATGCTATAAAAAGCTGAGTAGTTTCCCTGAACTTTATCCCCCAGGTGGCTCTAAGAAAGGAAAAAACATAAAGATCTGAAATAGTTGTCCATCTTTTGAAAGACAAGAATCGCAAATCAAACAACCCCATTTGGATGACTAACTGAATTAGTCATCTGCAATTATCAGGAATGTTTTAGACAGGCTCTTTAACTGCGATAACCTAAGCAAACAAGGGTCTTGACTTCAAAAATTCAATTAATAGAATTTAGAAAAATACCACCTCCCCCTCAAAGACTTGCCAACTCCAAGGGCACCCTAACAAATGGAAGAATTTTCCTTTGTCAAATTTGATCAGCTGTACCCCCTAGTGTTAAAAGGGCAATAAACTCCATTATATTTGGGATGACTAAGAGATACTTACAAAATCTTGATTACTAACGCAAGAATTTTGCGCTAACATAGGGGGGGGGGGGGGACACCACTAACAAAAAGGCCCCCCAAAATACATTCTAGGATTGCAATGTACTTTTTGTATGATATTTTGGGAAAATAGATATCAAAAATCCTAATTCTATATTATTTCTTTTCCAAGAGAAGCATGAACATAATAAAAAATTTGAATTGCAAAGCAAAATAACAAAATTGGTGGGAAAAACAGAAAAATAATGATAAAAGAATGCGCGACACAAAAAGAGAGAAGAGAGAGAGAGAGTCCAAAAATACACAATCATGATAATTATCTTTTACAGATCTCCTAATTTCACACAAATGTTGAAGATAAACATGCTTTGTGAAAGGCTGCATTCAATTAAAACAAGATCTTCTTTCATTATAAATTGAATGCAAGGAAAAGAGCATGGTATTGCTAGTAATTATTATCCAAGGTTGATGGTCTTAAGAGAAGGTCGAGTTTTGGGAAGAGGTGAAAAATAATTTGTGAGCATTATCATTGTTATTACCGGTATGCAAGTGTGGAAGAACATCAGATAAAAAATGTTCCCTGAAAAGCATAGCTCTTCAAAATGCTTTCATATTCTAAATATGGCATGCAACAACACACAAAATCGGGACAGATTTTGATGCCATATGTTCGCGTAGCCCCATATACATCTTTCTGTGTACAGTGCATGTAACTTTGCCAAGACTGGGCCAAATTTCTTATCATTTTGATGATTCCAGAACCTTGCAGTACATACAGTGTACCAATATTTACAGTATATGCTAGATGATCAACCTTTTCTGATCGAATTCACAATGACTTTTTTTCCAAGTTTGGTATAAATCTGTTATAGTGTGAATGTGGGAAGATATCAATTACATCATCAATAGAAGGAACAACAGGTCTAATTCTAATCCCTTGAGGTTTTTTGAACACCCCCTATTAAACAAGGGATTAATCCATCGTTTTTAATTCGTCAGGAGGGTAATACTCGGCCTAGTGCTGTAAGTCAGACGCTATGTTCGTGTTCGGTTCGGTTCGGCAGAGTTCGGCAATTTTTTACCCGAACTTGGTTCGGTTCGGGGTTCGGTAATATTATAATAGCAAGCAGCGTTATAGCCACAGCGGTCGGCACTGGGCGGGCTGGCTGGCCGAGCCCGACCAGCACGGAGGACTTCTGCACACTGCTTCCGACCAGCATGAATTACACATTAAAAAACTGCTCTAAACGTAATTATTTGTGAAGAAAAATACTACTCACATTCGTATTTCCGTCTTGAATCATGTTTTATTTTTTCAATTTTAAAAGAATCATGTTTTCAATTTGTCAATAAATGATATTTTGTAAAGATTTTCCGAGACGGTTGTTGTCTATTGTTAGAGTCATGAAAGCTGCCATCTTGAATGGCTCGTCAAGAACTTTTTTTTTAAAGTTTTTATTTTCAATAGGAAAAATATAAAATCGCTATTTTTCCTGAAAAAATAAATACCATACTATATTATATATTTATTTCATTATTTATATTGTAAATTTTGTCCGATATTGTTACAATTAAAATATTAATTTTTTGTTCAGCTGAACTTGGTTCGGTCACGCACATGTATTCTTGTTTATGGCTTGCGATCGCGACGTAGCGTGGTCAGGATTTGGGATTTAAATGGCGCCAGTGAAGTCGCGCCCACCACTGGATAGGCATAAATCACAAAGGCGGAAAATGGAAAAAAGTAAATATAAAATGAGCAATCATGACATGAAAATTAGGTACAAAATGACTAGTTTATTAGCTTGCAAAAATGTTTACATTTTTCTGCCGAACATCCGAACCAGGCCTTTGCGTTCGGTTCGGTTCGGTTCGGTTCGGTTCGGAAGTGCCATGTTCGGCGAACTTTCGTTCGGTTCGGCTACAGCACTAACTCGGCCTATCCTATTATGGTATTAAAGGCATTGGCTATCTAGGCCTCAGATTCTAAATAAAATCCTGGATTTAGCTCATGCTATAATCATAATTATAAACCTTTAGGTCAGTCAGGAATCCCATCCGATCACCTGTCTGATTATCAAGATATTTGTGAAAGGAATTAGAAATATCAAAAACTGTTGCAACACGGTTTTTAACAGTTTGTTATAACACTACAGTCTATTGGGGAAAATGAGTATGGTAACCTGTCACTCAAAGATTTTTACTTTTCTGAAGCACTTCATGATCATTTTGAAGCGCAATTTTTTTCAGGGCTTCAATATTACACCGTATCACAGACACTGATAACACGTAGGGCCATGCATCTCAGATTTGTAAAACTGGAAACATTGTTAAACGATGCCTTTAAAAGCATTATAAAGCAAGATATTACAGAGGGCCACATCACCTTGAAGACAGGTGGACGAATAAAACAGGAGATGAAGACATTTGAATAAAATACCCCCCTCGGGTGTCCGTAAGAGGAGCATTTATAATAGGATAACAAGCTTTAAAAGCCCCTCTGCGCTAGTTTGGCCAGGAAGGGTTAGACCTCCCTGCATGGTCACTCATCAAATCAGCTCTCAATTAATATAAGAAAAAGGGAACCATGGGGGACCAACAGTCACTGATTAGGCATTGTTTGCTATATAGAGGGCGCAAATAGCTAAGAGTAGTGCAGTAGGGCTTTAAAAAAGGTACCTACAGTGCTTGGGGTCTGGTTTACTGAAGTGATTGCACAGAAGCGGGTGGCCATCTATTGTTGTTTTTCAGTTTGCATCATGATTGAAATAAACAAATCAATCACAGAACGAACGACAGAAGGATTCTCCCCGCTACAACAATATGTGGTACTCTGAAACTAGTTGCAGAAGAGGTCTACAAAGAGGTCTGTGGTTGCCCCCAGACCATTTCCGGATTATTTGTCAATCCCCATATGACAAAACAACATAATTTTGTTACTTAATAATAACATTCTTTTACTCATCAAACTATTTTTGTCAATATAGCTCTACTCAAAAGGCAACTTATCTTCATTTTCTCCAGTGTTATTACTTTGAAACGACTTGAAAGTAAAACAAAATGGGAGATACATGTACACCATCGCCCTAGATGCGTGATTAGTATGATGACTATTCCCAGAATAGCATTAGTAATTTAGTCTGGGGATTAAGTTTGTAATTACTGGCTTTAATAAAAGTCTATTCATGTAAAAGATGATTCATTTTAGTGTTATAGGTATGCAAGAAAGCTGAAAATTTGATGAGAACAACATCAACATGAAAACTGTTTGCTCGTTAATTTCGAAAACTGAAGATGTTGATAATGAAAGCAATTTTTCTAGGAAGGAAAGAGGGGAAAACAACTCTGATAAATTGTAAAGCTAGTTGAATAATGCTTAATAATTGGAAGGAATTCTCCATTGAGAATAGTCTGAACAGAAACAGCACACACATACAAAAAAAAAGAAAAAAGAAAAGAAGAAAAAAAAGTTTGGCAAGTGATGACTAAGCACTGCTAGTTGATGACTAATTTATTTAATTTTATCAATTTGAACAAGCCTACTTGAACATTTATTTCATACTTCTCGCTATGGTCAATTTCCAATATTTTTAGTCAAGTGTTCTTCAAGATATTTTTCAAAATAAATATATAATGAATGACAATCTCTGCAAGACTGCAAGTACACTTGTTATGTCATGGGGGAAATACTCTGGTAAAACGCATGGATTGGAGTTGGCACAAGAAAACAAGAGTGAATAATAGAAAATATGAAAGACAGGCAGAGAATAACAAGAGGGAGAGAGAAAGAGAGCGAGAGAGAGAGAGGGGGGAAATATATGCATATAAAAGTAAAGGTAGAGAAAGAAAAAGAGAGAAAGAGAGAGAAAGTGAGACACAATAGGATTTGTGAGGAGAGGATAAAGAAAGATAACACTTAGAGAGGAAAGGAGAGAGAGCAAGGAAGAGAGACAGAAAGAGACAAAAAGAAGGTAGGAAGAGATGGGAGAAAGAGATGGGAGAGAGAGAGAGAGAGAGAGAGAAAAAGAGAGAAAGAGACATTGAGGCAGAGAGTATGATGTACTAAGCTTTGTTCCAAATACAGGATAAGGGCAGGATGCAAGCAAAAGAAAATTCAAGAGGATGAGCTTGAAGAGAAAGGGGGAGAGAATGAGAGAGTCAGAAACAGTGACAGAGAGAGACAGAGAGTAAAAGTAAGAGATGTAGTGAGCATGATTTGGCAAGACGTGAGACAGACGAGCCTCGCCTAAGAGCCGATGAAGATGCACTCGAGAGAGGCAGACTATGCCCTCATTGGCAACCCTCTGCAGACTAACACGTCATGGAGTGGATTTCCTTGACGACACTGCCAAGTGCGCGACCGACGAGACCAAGCGAGTGATGTCATGCTTCTCACGATGCTCCGTCCCTCACAAACCCACCCCCCCCCGCCTCACTTCCTCATACTCTCCTCCAAGGTGACTCTCGCTCGCATCCTCCAAGCCCAGATTAGCACTTGCGAATGGCTAGAGGTAAACAAACAGGCTACACCAAAGAGCATCCCTATCCTGTTGCTATTTATGGATGACAATCACGCAAAGCGGCGGAATTTGAATAAGGGGGTCTCGTCCAAAGGTCATCGACGCCTTATTATCCCAACGACGCGACGGTGTCTGACCAGAGACTAGTGGACCCCTGGCATGTTGCCTGGCAACAGGGATACTCCCCCAAATCATCTTGGCTTTGGAACTCTTCTGAAAAATTGGCCAAATCTGAAGCAATTCACGATGGTGGTGTCGCAATTATTCTTGAACAACACAAACAAATTGGACAAGACACTGAAACACAACTACAGGTTATGGATAAGATATATTGTATGTTGAAAGCAAAAAGGCTATTAAGTCATAAACCGATATAAAGCTAGCGCCCATCTGGCTCTCGAACGATCATATCAGAAAATAAGGGTCTGCTTGGCATCTGTAATGCCGGTCATGATAATATTCATCCCTAGTATCTATAAATTCGGAACAATACTCAGCAAAATGTTGGGCGGTTCCAGCTCCACTTTGATTCTGGAATTGCTGTGTCCTTCTTGCAAGATATACGACTATTCTTTATCATTTCATTTAAACAAGGGAAATTTGAAATCAAAGAGAATGTCTTTGAAACTTTGAATAATTAACACGTCTTCAAATTATTAATTTCCAATGATTTTAAGAAATACATGTACAAAATGGAGCATAAAAGATTGGATGATACATATCATCTTCACAGACTTTTAAAATCATGTTTTAGCTCCTAAAAAAGAGCTACAGCTCTATGGAGCATTCCCTATTACAACTACTGTACCTGCAATACATCAGCCCTGCAATAAATCCAAATCAAAGATAAATGTTTTTAAAAAAAATCAAGACTCCACATACATGTATAAGGTTTTTTCTATGTTCCAAACTTTTAAAACACAGGGTGCGTTCAAGGTTTCCTTTTGCCATTCAAGAAGCAAATTGATTAAAAATTTGAAAAGAATCACTGTTTTAATCTCTAAATCTCACATGAATTACCATAAAGCAAGTTGAAAGTATTTTACAAACACCTCGAAAGATCAGCTTTTAAAAAAAATTTGACCTAGGAAGACGTTAATTCAACAAGATCTTAATAAAAGGGCTAAAGTAATCTTGAACAGTTGATGAATTGTGGTACAATATACACCTAATGGTCAGTACGGGTGATGAAAGGAATTGAGAGAGGGAGAGCGTTTCAGATTTACTAAAGCTGAGTCACTTTTAGGAGCGAGAGCAGTAAATCAAAAAGCTCTTTCGACAATCAGAAATACCCACAATCAAACATCCGAGCTGCACTTCAAAGGGAACCGCAGCATTAACAGTAGACAATAACCCAGAGCATTGAGCCATTTGAACTCTGACCTCTCGCACACAATACTCGGTAAATCCATCAGAAATGAGCTTGATGTGAGCAGGGAACCCTCGGATGCACGTCGCTTCACAAATATCACCTTTAATTGTAATAGGGTTACGAGTAAACAGGGAGAAAGAAAAATACATTTCGGGCCATTGTGACTTGCAGTTGAGTCTTGTGGTTTTTCGCTCACAAAGGACCTGAAAATATTTGGCAAAGCAGCAATTTTTTGTTTTGCCCCCCATCTTCATTTAGCGATGATATATGACAGCTACAATTGGAGAGGATGTGCGAGAAGAGAGGCTCATCCCATTAAAAACATCAAAAAGGGAGAGGAAAAAAAATGGCCGGGCCCCCCTTTCAACTCTAGGTGGTTCCAACATAGAGCAATCAAACCGAAGATTAAAATGGGCAGCTTTTTGTGAGGGTGACGCGGCGCTATCGAGATGATAAATGGCGGAGATTAAGCCCTTCCTCTTCCCATTGTTGGCCTATGTAGCAATCGCAATAAAGCGATATCTAACAAACAAATCTACTGACAAAGAAAGTACACACACAAACTTCTAGTACAGGAAGGGTTACCTTTTATGGATCCCCCAAATCACCACTCATTTCTACCAAAACAGTGATTGAACTTCAATTGATGGATATTACTTCTCTGTTCTTCTCTTACAAATTTCTCCCTTCCTCCCCTATTTTACTAGAACGAATTACCTTGGTTTGGGGAATAAAAAGGAGCCCAGATTCAATTGACTTGTGGCTACAGACACTGATTACTGATCTAAATTTTTTATCAAGTTTTATGTTTATGGACTGGAAAAGGATACAGAGGTTCTTTCATTTATCACAAATAAACAGTAAATTTACACTTTTTTAACATCCTCGTAAATTCACCCAAATGGAATATTCAGCATCACTGGGTTATACGGAACATTAATCTACCTCCAAATCGATTCCCTTTTCAGGTCAAAAGTTTCACCTTAAATCACTTTGTTTATTTATTTATAACTGCTACATTGCTTTTGCAACAAAGGGAATGTAAGTACTAAGAAATGGATTTAATGTTATAAATGTCCTCAAACACGCAAAATACAAAGTCATAAAAATTACTTGGGAAATTTACGCTAAACTACATTCTGGCAATCAGTCAACACATATTGTAAGCATCACACACACACCTGCCTTTTAAACATGCATAAAAAATATTACATTAAAAAAAAAAGGTCAACAAGGGGATTGAGAAATGGCACAAGCACAAGATATCGGTGACTCTTCATTAATTAAAAAAGGTTGTTAATAACAAATCAGCTAATATTTATGTTAACAAAGCCTTCCATGAACAGCAAGCAAAAAGCAACGGAGCACTTCATAATCTAAACTCTTCAATATTTCTATGACTATCAAAGACATTAGATGCACGATTTGCAATTTCATTCATGCACTCATAAAAGCTACATTTACTAGTGCAACAACTTGGGGGGGGGGGGGGGGGGGCTTTGAACCCAGAACCTCCTGGTTATGAGATTACTGCTCTCCCACTGAGCCATAATCACCTCTTCCTATTTAAGGAGGGTGGAAAGGAACCATGGATTAAGATTTACCCCCCTACCCAATTAATGCACTCATTAAAGGTGCAATAATTTTGGTGGGTTTGCACCTAGGACCTCCTGGTTCTGAGTCGACTGCTTAACCACTAAGCCATCACACCACCTCCCATTTGAGAAGGGTGGGATGGAGGCACAGAATGAGATCGTACGCTCTGCCTGCCAACCTAGATAATTACAAAGATCTATCTTACCAATCAGTCTTATTGGAGCCAGAGTGTTAAAGATAAAGTTGAGTTCTAGTCATGCGATTGCATTGTGAAAGAAACGGTGTGGAATCGATCAGAAAAGGTTGATCATCTAGCATATAAGTGTTTGTGTGTATTGCAAAGTTCTGGAACCATCAAAATGATAAGAAATGTGGCCCAGTCTCGGTAAAGTTACAAGCACTGTACACAGAAAGATGTATATGGGGCTACACGTACATGTGGCATAAAATCTGTCTCAATTTTTATGTTGTTACATGCCATATTTAGAATATGGAAGCATTTGAAGAGCCATGCTTTTCTGGGAACATGTTTTATCTGATGTTCTTCCACACTTGCATAATAACAATGATAACGCTCACAAATTATTGTTCACCTCTTCCCAGAACTCAACCTTTTCTTTAACACAGAGTTAACCCCCTTCTGGCTCTAAACAGACGGTGTGTGGAAAGTCATTACCACAAGAACGATGCATAAGGATAAGGATTCAGATCATTTCATTTGTCTGTTAAAGCCTTTCTGCACTAGTTTGGTCAGGAGGGATTAGACCTCCCAGCATGGTCACTGACAGGTTGTTATCTCATTAAATCAGCTCTCAATTAAAATAAGAAAAAGGGGATCATGGGGGGACCAACGGGTACCGCTTAGGCCTTCTTTGCTATATAGAGGGCGCAAGAAGCTATAAGTAGCGCAGTCTCGCTTTAACAGCCGGAACAAAGAGTCAACTCCCTTCTGGCTCCGAAAAGACAATGAACAGCCTTACCTGTGCCTTGGGTGTTCCCTTGGGTGTTCCCTTAGGTTTAGCCGTTCCGTTCACTTTGCCCTAGGAAAGAAAACAAAAGATTGAAATAGTGACTAGTTGATTATCTTCCAGTATTCAGTCACATTTTTAAACATTTTCCACAAAAGCAAAAACATTGTTAGGTTTATAAAGATTAATTTCATTAAAAAAATAAAGAAACAATTTAAACATTTGCAATAAAATAATATCTAACAGAAATGAAATGGCATAAGCAATCACAAATTAAAGCAACTTCATAAAGAAGTAATAAGTACCTAATATCAACATTTATCACTTCACAGATTTACAAAGCAAGTTTGAAAACATATGAATATAAATTTGAATATATAATATACAAAAGAACAGCAAGTAAACATACATGTACATGAAAATAACATATTTTCCAGGCAATCAAGACTTGCATATTCCTACAAAAGAGGTTGAGATTTCTAACATTAAAAAAAAAGATTTGTTCTCAAAAAACAAGCTTTAGATCATGTAGAGGGTCAATGACTCCAATACTGGTGATTTTTCTAATATTAGTTTTTTCTCTTCTCTCCCTCTCTCAATTTTGAATCAAACAATCTTCGAAAATGAATCCGCTTTCATGAATTCAATGCTAATTCAAGTCCTTGAAAACATTACGCGTGCCTCCCTCCAAACCAAACACCCCCTTTTCAGGGCGATTTTTCATAGAATTTTTGATTAGTGTGCTTTGGAGTTCACTGGGTCACTAAGTTTGCTTGAATGGGTACATAGCTAAGATGAAAGAGAAAGAGAGAGAGAGAGGGAGAGGAGGAAGAGAGGAGAGAGAGAGGAAGAGAGAGGAGGAAGAGAGAGAGGAAGGGAGAGAGAGAGGAAGGGAGAGAGAGAGAGACATAGAGAGACAGAGAGAGAGACAGATAAGAGAAAGAGAGGGAGAGAGAGAGAGGAAGAGAGAGAGAGAGAGAGAGAGGAAGAGAGAGAGAGAGGGAGAGAGGAAGAGAGAGAGAGAGAGAGGAAGAAAGAGAGAGAGAGAGAGAGAGAGAGAGAGAGAAAATATGGCCCCCCAAAATAGAAAGAGAGATGCAGGAAAGAAAAATGGGAGAGAAGAAGGGATAGGCAGAGCAGAGGGAGCAAGGAGGGAGGTGAAAGAGAGAGGGGGAGGGAAAATAGGGGAGAGAGGGGAATGGAAAAGAGAGGGGGAGGGAAAAGAGAGAGGGGGAGGGAAAAGAGAGAGGGGAGGGAAAAGAGAGAGAGGGAGGGAAGAGAGAGGGAGGGAAAAGAGAGAGAGGGAGGGAAAAGAGAGAGAGGGAGGGAAAAGAGGGGAGGAAAAAGAGAGAGAGGGGAGGGAAAAGAGAGAGAGAGAGAGAGGGGGGAGGGGGAAGAGAGAGGGGAGGGGAAGAGAGAGGGGAGGGGAGGGGAAGAGGGGAGGGAAAAGAGAGAAGACAGGGCGGGAGAAGGGAAAGAGAAAGATAGACTGATAGACAATATTCATGAAAGATACAAGACAAGAGATGCTCATATAAGCAAAGAATGAAGAGAGAGAGAGAGACAGACAGACAGATACAGCTCCAGATTTGAAACACAATATATTATCACGGACGGTGCAGAAACCCCCTTTTCACTAGAAATAGTGATCTCAAACAAACACTTGAGCGGCTTTTGTGATTGAATCATTATCAGAACTTATATATCGCAACTCTACTATATTGCCTGAAGAATGCTAAACAAAAACACGAAGTATAAGGAAAGCAGGTGTACAGAAAATGCATGTTTCATAGGACCAGTTATGAATATTACTGTAAATCTCTGTATAAGACGCACCCCTATTTTGGGGGCCGAGAAAAAAAAAAAAAAAAATCTTGTTCCTGCGTTTAAGACGCACCCAGACTTTCAATTTTTTTGTTTCGGTGGAAAAAAGGTCCGTCTTATACACAGAGATTTACGGTACTAGAAGCCTACGTGCCAATCAGCAAATCCAAGGTAATAAAATCAGGTTCTAAAAATAACGAGTGAAAGCTAAGACTTACAAGTGGGTACTAGGCAAATTTATGCTATCATTTAAGAAAACCACACTCAAGAGTGGGATTTTTAATTTTATTTCACTTTTTTTGTAGTGTTTGCTGGAATGTGAGAAATATGGAAGATTTTTTTGCTTGCTCATGACTCACCTGGGGGGTGTTTCACAAAACTTGTCATAAGTGACAAATGACAATTTTTGTTATAAGCTACTGAAATCCTTGCTTCTGATTGGTTATCAACAGATTTGTCACTGATTTTTTTTCTTCATTTGTCATTGAAAAAAGGCTTTGTGAAACGGGTCCCTGAATTCCAAACCAAAGATGTGGCATACTGTACATATAAAAGTATATATTCCTTTGTTTGATATTTCTTATACATGTATATTCCTTAAAATAGGAATCTAGTTCATACATACACATAAAAGAAAGATCCTGACTCATTTATTTACCATCCAAAGAATGCGGGATATTTGTCTTTCCTGACAAAGATATTTTGTTAGATATATTCTGTGAAATAGCTTTCTGTTGTGAACGTAAATAAAATGACTCATTAAAATGAATTATTAATACCATTACAAAAATGTGGCATGTATTAATGTATTTTATCCGATAATGATAAATTCCCTTGATCAATCTTTAATGATTAATGTTGTTAAAAAGCAATTAGTCAAACTGGAATGGATGCCTTAATACACTCACAACCTTTACCCCGCAATGATAACATGCTTTCATTTAAAGTATATCTTACGATGGAGCATTCAATAATTCTTGTTTTGGATGATGAATTTTTCAGTCAATCATTTCTTAAACAATCTTAGATGAATGAAAACTTAGTTGTAACTTTTTAAAGGCTACAGTATTTTCAAGAGAGGTTTTACAAGAGATCATTTTTGCTTCTTTAAATTGGTAAGACATCCCTTTTATGCTGAACTAATTTTGTGACTGATAATACTTCCACTACAAAGGCAAGCACACATCTTCTAAAATGAAACTGGCTGCATAAAAAATATGAACGCTTTGAAAAAGCCATTGCCAATTTGTATTGGACATAAAGATTTACAATACCTAACAAAGAGAAAATAATTTGTAGACATGTTACACTTTTTCATACATTTATCAAAAATTGCCAATGGCAAGCCATAAGGTATAATAAAGGATTGCATCGCTTATTGAGCTTTGGTGAGCATTACATTAACAACTAACATAATCCAATGACAATTTCAATCAAGAAAACACAATAATCCATTGAAAATTTGAATGGCTAACGTGAAGGCCATATCTAAAATTCTTTTGTTACAATTCATAATATCCTTTTACTGTAGATTTTCAAGGGTACTATTTAAGACAGAATTCATAGTAAACATGAATGGCCCTGCAATGTATTTAAAGGGGACAATTACAAAAAATATACATGTATTCTTTAGAAGGCATAACCATCCCTAAAAACTAGAAAAGGTATAACAATGAAAGAGCATTAAAAGGGAAAATAAATTTATTTTAAGGTTCAAATGGAAGTTGACTTCAAAATTGATGTCTATGCATGCTTAATTTCTTTTGCAATATGAGTCTGCTACATGTAGTGTGCTCGTCAGCCATTTTAACCTTCATTGAGAAAACAACCTTTTCTAAACCACACTTACTAATGCACTGCTTAAATGAGACCATTGAAGTTTTAAAGTTGAAGTTAGCGAAAGCTCAAAGTATTAAAAAATGATCCACTTAAACAACGACAGGGTTCTTTGACTTCTATATTGTGCATAAAAAGAACACTGATGTTCACAAAGTGAAAAAAAGAAGAAAAGCCTACTAAACATGCTTTTTATATTTTTGTTAAGCATGTGATGTTGTGCACAGTATCACATTTCAAATAGCATCCAAAATAAGTTCCCACTTTGGACATTAAATGAAGTCAGAAAAAGAAAAAAAAGTTCAAACTTTTGAAGAAAACCAAAATCAGTTTATTCAAACACAAGCTGTCATATTGACCCGTTTCTCAACTTTCCTGCTGTATTTTCTCTCTCTCTCTTTCTCTCTCTCTCTCTCTCTTTCTTTATCTTTCCCCCTTCTCTTAAAATAGAAGGCTGCAAGCGAGGAAATACCCTTCTTATATATGCTCTAATCCATTTTAAAGGCCCGAATACCAGAAAAGAATGATACCTCATTTAATCCAAATATCTCTTCAAGTTTTTTTAAATATGCTTCTACTTGTTTACAATTTGTTTTCACTTGATTTTCTAGCAAACATAGTGCAGCTCAATACATTAAAGTGAAAAAGAATTCAAATTTGTTTCCACAATTATAAACAGTATTTACAAAAATAACCAAAAATTCTAGATAGAGCTTACAAAATTGATCAAATATTTCTTTGTAAAAGTTTGATCAAATGTGAAACAAGACTGTGATGAGCAGCTTTGAAAAAAGTAACTCTTTAAAAAAGTTTTCATTTTTTTGTATCAAATTCTGATATCAAAATATCTTGGCTGTTTGTTTTTACATTCCTTTAAAGATTAGCATAGCAAGATTGGACTTTGTTTTTAAAGTTAGGTTCAATATGGTGTCACTCATATTTTTACCCCGTCGTAGAAAAATATGACACTATCAATATTTGGTTGATGAACTTCATCAGCAAGCGAATATTGGTTCTTGCAGTCTCTTAGATCATCAAAAATATTCCTTTCTCCCTTGCAATAAAAAAAAACCTCTCTTCCTTTGCTCTCGATGAAAGCGTATTGTGAAGGAATTTTAAATAGAGGGGGTAAACAGAATCATAAAGGATGTATCTGACGGTGATGGATGATTCTTAGACTGACATACACAGTACGACTCCGAGAGAGAGAGAAATCTATTTCATTTGTGCTGCCCACGCCTAATAAAGTGTTAGCCTATCCTACACAGCTCCTCGATCACCCTACAACATTAACCTACATGTGCACTTCTTTCTCTCCATCTCTCTCTTTCTCTCTCTTTCTCTCCCTTCCTCCCTCTTTCTCTCCCTGTCTCTCGTTCTCCCTCTCTCTTAGACTTAACTTTCTAGCATTGTTGCATGCGGGTCCTATTTACATTGCACCCTGTCAAAAACTCTTTTTAACAAATCAAATATTGTACTTATTTGGGGTGATTTTGCAACTTTATCTTTGTCACAGATCAATTGATTTTTGGTCCCCATGGTATTGTGAAAGTCAAATGCATACCTTTGTAGATTAAATTCCCATCCCCTTTCTTCCTTCTCTTTATACCTCCCCCCCCCCCCCCCTTCTTACATGAAAAAAATAAAAGTAGCAAAACTTATCCCCCAATGACTTTGACTTGTAACTGTTAAAGAAATAAATCTTCTTCAGTGTGCATTTCACCTGTGCACAGTTTTTGTTTCACTACATAAGATTCACCACAGATGGCAGTATTATCAATATGCCACTGGTGGTACACAGAAATAAGACAATGCTAAAATTGTGGCTCAATTTATTATTATACTCATATTTTCCTAGCTACATGTAATACTGAACTTAAAACTGGAATGCAGATTAGAAGAAGAAAAGGGAGTAAAAATTAAAACGTAATTGGTAATAAACTGCAGTCTTTTTCAAAGTTACTATTTTTTTAAATGTACAAGTATCCATGTTATAATAATGATACTAAAATAGCAAAATTACCCAAATACCTTTGAAACAAATGCACTTCAAATGACTTCAACAGTACTCTAGCATTTCAAACTGTTATCAACCTCAAGCATGTTGAAGTCTGCAGTTGATGCTTACTCAAAGTACAATGACAATGGTTTCTTAAAATGGCTACATGACCAACGTCAGTTTTGATTTCATCTTAAAGCTAATCTTGAGCTCCAATAATTAAATTACAATTCCAAAGTACTAATGGTTCAAAATCATTCTAAATTGAGTATCGTGCAGTAAATTGGTTATTTGAATTGGTATACTGTGAGAAAATCACAAGACATTTGCAGGAAATTACAAATTGTAAGTACACCTATAATCACAACTCACATTTGCACTTTATAAGACCACAAGTTAAAATAGTGCAGGAATTTTTAGGTAAATTTCTGGAGTTTTGTTTTGTGTTTTTTTGCTCGTAACTTGGCCATTATAACTTTTTTACCACAATTGTTTAACTGATGTCAATCATTTGGAGTCTTGAATCATCAATGAGTTCTCCTTTGATTCTGTGAATTCTTCATTCTTTTGCATTTTCTGTCATTACCAATACCAGAACACTGCAGTATCTCACCCAAAACAAACAAACAAACATCTAAAACACTTGAACTAGATATTACTGTCTCGATGCTATCAATCTTATTTCTTGTCTCTCAGCAACATATTGAATTACCCATCTAGAATGCTCATTAGCAATGCAAGTGCCCATATTCTAATTCAGTTTAACCTGATGCCAGGACTAGTGGGACTTTGCAAGAAAGTTGTGATTGATTGCAAGTTGCAACTGATATTTGCAATCGATTGCAACTCATTTGTCTGACAACGCCCCACTAGTCTCCTAAATTTCCTAGGATTTTTTTAGGATTAAAGTTTTAACAATTAAATTAACTAGATCTAGCTGTTATTCTCCCCCTCTTTCTCTCTTACTAATTGCGGGCTGCAAGATAGTTGAGTTGCGATCAAATCAATTGCAAGTTAGCAATAAAATCGCAAGACTTACGCTTGATTTGGGGGATTTGCAATTGATTGATTGATTGATTGATTGTCTAGCAATGGGAAAATATGTAGACCTTGGTCTTCCTTCTCTTGTTGCACTGAACTTAAAGCCAAGCTTTAACCAGGATCAGGGCCCCTGATCAATAACAAATGCTTAATTTCAATAACAAAGTTGCTCTCAGCCAATCAAATGCCAGTATTTCAGTAGCTTATAACTGTTATCGTAACTTGTCATTTATTACAAGTTTTATGAAACAGGGCCCAGGTTTAAAGCATGGTAAAATGCAGACCTATAAGATTATCATGGGCACCTTTTACTATTTTCCTTGATGGCCTTATGGACAGGTTTGACTACTAAACCCATCAAAAAAAAAAGTTTGATTCATTACATCTCTCTTGTTATGGCACTATCATCGCTATGTTTAGTATCATTAGAAAGTGTGTTTATTCCTCTTTAAACTGATATCCTTTTTTTCATGATGTTTCACTCACGGAATGTGCATTACATCAAGTTAAGGTGCAAGGTCAAAAGTTAAAAGTTGCAAAATGCACTGCTCTTGGTCGGCTGTGCATTCCTCTTTCTTTGAAGAGTGTAGGGGCCGATGTGTAGTGCACTACATAATAATAATAATACCAGTGCTTTCGAGTCCATTTTGCAACTTTTCACTTTTGACCCTGCCCTTTATTCTGATGCACTGCTCATTTCATGGCTGCAAAATCACAACAATTATGGTATCATTCTAAAGAGAGATATAGACTTGAGGTTTATTTAGTGATCATCAACATCGGTAAGAGTCTTACCTTTGCTTTCTTTGCTGGCTTCACAGGTGATGAATCCTCCTCTTCATCTTCATCCTCGTCATCCATGCCCTCCTCATCCTCATCGTCTTCCTCACTGTGAGAAGAAAATACAAATTGTTGCTATCGTCATCACTCTCATTCATCATCGTCATCATCATTATACTGTACAACATAAAACAAAAAACAAGAAACCTGCTCGTCTGCACTAGTTTGGCCAGAGGGATTAGACCTCCCTGCAAGGTCACTAACAGGTGGTTATCTCATCAAATTAGCTCTCAATTAACATAAGGAAAGGGGGACCATGGGGGATCAATAGGCACCGATAAGGCATTGTTTGATATATAGAGGGCGCAAGTAGCTATAAGTAGTGCAGTGGGGCTTTGAATGCGATATCTGAAATGGATACAAGATGTTGGGTGGTCTAAAGATCATTTTTTGAATTAAGAGCATGATGAACTTTCACACACAATTTGGGTGAAAGAAATTTCACTTCCCCCATCCTGGTACAAGAAATCAAGTAAATCCTCTGGCCATTTCCATTAAAGACCATGAGATTTATGTCTAACATCAAATAGATGCCAACTATTCAAACATTCCACAATGCTGGGCTCAACAACAAAAACAAACTAAGTGGATCGTTGAAAATGATGCCTTCGCCATTGAGCGATTTTATAAACAAAGACGAAGGCAATTTTTTAAATTTAAGTTTGATTTTAATCCATTAACAGGTTTTCAGAATATCTTGATTACAAGCTATTTTTCAGATACCTGTACATGTATGACCCTTTGATCTTTGACCTCATGACCCTAACATCTAATCAGTTCATTGGCTCTGCAAGATACATACATGTTCTGAGTTCAATAGTAATCCATCCGTCGGTTCTAATGTTAATACGTTCACAAGCTATTTTTGCATACATAATGAGCCCCATGACCTTTGACCTCATGACCCTTACCTTCATAATGGACGCATAAAGATTGTTATCTTCAATATGTCATTATAATACAAAATATCAGTGTGAAAAAGCAAGGTCTACATTGCTTGATGGATGTAACAGAATGATGTAAACAGAACAAAAAATCATCCCCCATTTTAGAAAAAAAGAAAATCTGCATTATAAAAGTCTTCCATCTTATTTTTTACTTTTCTCCTTTCACAATCTTAGTGTTTACTTTATGGTATCTTCAGAAGGCAAACAATAGACAATCTATAAAATGTCCATCCTCGTATTCATGCAGCAGACAAAACACCTTTAACTTAAAAACTTGTGAATATATATCTCTCTAAATCATCCCATCCTCTTCATTACAAACAATTCTCACTTTCCCTTTCTATGAAAAGGTCAAAACTCTTGATGACCCTGTCCTCGTCTCCCCTACCCATCCCGCCGCCGATCAACCACCATAAACCAATTCTCCTTGATTTATATCACAACAGCCCCAGGAATGTGGCGTCAATTTCGACGGCTTCCAAACGAATCTCCCCTCTCGCTTCCAAGGCGATAGCATCACTCTTCGCAAGCCAAACTTCCCCTGATGGTTTCAAAACCGTTGCGACAAGGATGTACACCGGGGGATCAAGACCATGTCATAATTTGTGTCATCTTTTCCTGGCAGGTCCCCCCTGATGTCCCCTCGCACAACAAGGAAGATAAGATGGTGGCCTTAATCAGTGGCAGACGCCCGGGGCCGTGCACTTTTAATCGACAGGATCTGGTGCGGAATGGAAAACAGACCCCAATCAGCGCAGGATAGGAAGTGTCTCATAAAAGAAGAGATAGGGGGCAGACGTACAATAATGATTTCCTGCGTGGAATCGGCTTCTCAACCGATAACAATGATTCATAGCATCAGCATCTACAGGACAGGGTAATGCTCTGGTGTCAGATGAAAGATGGATGAACTCTTTTTCTGTAATCCATCGACATCGGTTCATTTCCTTTTTGATGGCTATCTTACATAAGTTTTCTCCTAAAATGTTGCAACAGTGATTTTTTTTCTTCGCTGTCCTACGATTTTCAAATACCATAATACACCTGGCATAAGATATTTGGACAGAAATTATGCCAATAAGTTTCTTTAAAATTCTAAATTCTTAATCTGCATGGAAAAACAATAACTTATTTCTATCCAGTGTGTCATCTACTCACAAAAATTATTAAAAAAGGTTTGATTTTTCTTCTTAGAATTTCAATGTCAAAATCATAAATCCTAATCAAAACAAAATATCATGTAAGCACACATTGTGAAGAAAATAAGTGGTTTTTTTGTGCTTGTGCCTTTTTTGTTCGTGGGTGATTCTATCCCCTATTTCATAAATCTTTAGGGACTTTATTTCATCCAAAAATCTTATCAATTTATCATTGTTAAGAACAGGAGGATCAATAGTTATGAATGGCTGAATGAAATTAAAGATGCATGGAAGTGGGCTCTCATGGGGATTTTGACACCTTTCGGATGTTAACCCAATAACAGGTGTTGACAATCACCAGGATTAGCTTCAGATTTATGACCAACAGGCCTTATGTATTGCTCTGCACATTCCACCAACCAACCAATATGGAAAAAGTCATTATCTTACATTTCCCTCACCAAGACTCTCAGAGAGACTAGGGGGTACTTCTTGATGGGACCACAGGTTTGCTGCTGTGTGCGAGAATTGTACACCCATTAATGATATTTCCACCAAGTCTGGTGCCAGCGAATTATGACTTATACCCTTTTCTAACTGGCCTGATTTTCATCGGATGCATCCGGACGCATCCGATGAAACGGCCAGTATGAAAGCAACAGAGGAGAAAAAGGCGATTAAATAGCCGATGAAAAGAAGAGAAATAGGCGATTAAATTCTCCTGCTCAAGAGCAGGAGAAATTATCATTCTATCGGTGTGACACCGATGAAACAGCCACTGTGAAAGCGTTCAGGAGAAAAAGGCGATTAAAACAGCGATTAAAATGGTCAAAGGTCGCAGTGTACGCGCGCTTTATTGTAAACCGCTGTGTTTGTTGACTTATGGTTGAACATGCTGCATGCTAGCTAGATGCAGCATGGGCTTAATAATTACGCAATAATTCTTCACTTCCGGCAATGGCTCGCCACAGCGAGTGAATTTCACCGGCAGTATGAAAGCGACAGGGGGAAAACTGCGGTTTCACCTTTGTTTAAATAAGGAAAATTCAAACGGTATTTTCATCGGTGTGACTCCGATAGAAGCCAGTTTGAAAGCAGTATTACTGAACATGGTAACTGACAAGCATCTCCCTTTAAAGCCCATCTGTAATAGTTTACAGGAGGGATTAGACCACCCTGCAAGGTCACTGACAGGTAGTTATCTCATCAAATCAGCTCTCAATTAACACAAGAAAAAGAGGATCATAGGGGACCAATGGTCACCGATTAGGCATTGTTTTCTATATAGAGGGCGCAAGTAACTATAAGTAGTACAGTGGGACTTTAAAAGTCGCCAAGTTGGCAGTGCAGAAGCCTTGAATATCCAGCAAAGTAGTAAACAGGTCTGTTTCCAAGTACACTGTATGTTGCGAAGACGCCGGGGATGTTGTTAGTTAGGTACTCCACACATGTACCCATCATCTTACATTTGTAGATTATTTACGTCTAGCAACTGCCAAATAACATCTTCATCAAAATGATGTGTACCAGTTGCAAAATCAAACCAGATTTAGGGCGAGTCTATTTATATTCCTTGCCAATACTGTACAAATTACAGGCATACTGTGTGCAGGGGCATCACTAGAATATTTTTGAACGGGAGAGGGGATGTTGGAGCTTACATGTACAGATGTACGTGTTAGCTGGTTAGTGTGCAGAAATTTTGTTTTCTTTTCAAACGACCCCCCGCCCCCTAAAAAATAAAATAAAGGTCTCTAAAATTTTGAATCAAGCAGACCATGTTAATTTAATATGCTTCCAGATTTGCAAATGGCTGACAGAGATTTTGAAGAAGAAAACATTTGGAAAGGAGGGGGAGGGGGAGAGGGGAGGGGGAGGGGGAGAGGGGAGGGGGAAGGGGAGGGGGAGGGGGAGAGGGGAGGGGAAAGGGGAGAAGGATGATAAGGGGGAGGGGGAGGTTCATGCTTTCCTCTAGTGATGCCCCTTAAATTATTTGATGAGTTACTACGGCTATACTTACTCATCATCTTCGTCATCATCATCTCCTAAAGCCATCTGGAAAACAAGAAAAACAAGAGAACCAATGACATATAACTTGTAATCAGATATAAACATGAACAGATTGTAGATGGAAATTTGCAGACAATTGTTTTGAAAAGACAGCTAATCTGGCACAAGGTCATTATTTATTCAATTATGAGACAATAGCTAATATAAAGCTGGATTATGCTATAAACTGCTAATCAAACACAGACTTGCAAAGATTCTTCCATATAATATATAATAAATTCTAAAGAGCACAACTGTTTAACCAACGGCTGTAGTTGTTTGTTTTCAAAAGTGTGAATAATCGCCACATACAATGATTTTATTCAATACTGAAGTGTCACTGGACACAATTTCCAACTGTTCATGTTCATATTCATATCAGGATGTTGTAGGGAAGGTGGTGTTGCTTCTTCATCTTTAAAAAAAAAAAATCTCAAGAATTTTTATTTGTTTTCAGAAGAAACATTGATTTTGAGAACATATCTTTATTATTGGAAATATGTATCAATTTTCACGAAGATGTATTATTTTCAAAAATAAAATTCCAAATGTTGCTAAAAACAATTAACGCAATTCAAGGAAACACGGTAGAATGAAAAAATACCATTATGACTACTTTATTGAGCTTTGCTCAAATGTGGCAACATACAAATGGACTTAACGAGATAGATTAACAGATCTTGGTGGAGACAGAGACTAAATGAAAACATATCAAAGAAAACTTAGTAATGGCATTTTTGATGTAATTGGTGCATTGAAAGTTAAAAATTTCAACAAACAAGTGAACAAGAATACACACTTTTGACTACACGACTTTAATAGCATGATGAGAGGTGAAGCAGGACCAAAATTGATGAAAGTGTCAATGTGCCTTTATATATCCGTTAAAACGCGGCAATACAAATCACAAATCATTTCTACACTGCTTGAGACTGTCTGAATACATGATCACAATCAAGATGAAACAAGAAATTTCTGAAGTGCTAATAAAGATTTCTCATTGTATGTTCCTCTCTGCATCCGATGGATTAATCTTTGTTGGGTTAAAGAGAGTGAGAAGTTGAGGAAGTTAGGATGGATGAAAGAAAGTAGGAAAGATTTATCTTTGTTGCTAATGACAATGACATCAAATTCACAAAATAAATATAACTAGATGGAACTTCGACTGCGCGCAGTCGAAAATGATGCCTCCGTCATAGAGCAAGTTTACAAACCAAAACAGAAGAAATTTTTCAAATTCAAGTTTCATTGTAATCCATTAACAGGTTCTCAGAATATCGTGATTAAAAGCAATTTCTCATATACATATATGACCCTTTGATCTTTGACCTCATGACCCTAAAATCTACTCAGTTCATTGGCTCTGCAAGATGTCCTGAGTTAAATAGTAATCCAGCTGTCAGTTCTAATGAGAATGCGTTCACAAGCTATTTTTGCATACATAATGAGCCCATGACATTTGACCTTTGACCTCATGACCCAAGAATCTACTCCGTTCATTGGCTCTGCAAGATACATACATGATCTAAGTTTGGCAGGAATCCATCAATCTGTTCTTGAGATAAAGCGATCACAAGCTTTTTTTTGCATACATAATGAGCCCTGTGACCTTTGAACTTTGACCTCGTGACCCCAAAATCTAATCAGTTCTTCGGCTCTGCAAGTAACATACATGACCTAAGTTTGGCAGGAATCCATCAATCGGTTCTTGAGATAACGCGATCACGAGCTGTTTTTGCATACATAATGAGCCCTGTGACCTTTGACCTTTGACCTCGTGACCCCAAAATCTAATCAGTTCATCGACTCTGCAAGATACATACATGACCAAAGTTTGGCAGGAATCCATTAATCGGTTCTTGAGATAACGCGATCACGAGCTGTTTTTGCATACATAATGAGCCCTGTGACCTTTGACCTTTGACCTCGTGACCCCAAAATCTAATCAGTTTATCGGCTCTGCAAGATACATACATGACCAAAGTTTGGCAGGAATCCATCAATCGGTTCTTCAGATAACGCGATCACGAGAACGGGACGTACGGACGGACGTACGGACGGACGTACGGACGTACGGACGTACGGACATACGGACGTACGGACGGACGGACGGACAACCCGAAAACATAATGCCTCCGGCTACTTCGTAACGGAGGCATAAAAACATTAAGAAATAATACTGTATGATAGAATACAAGAACCATGTTAGTTATCCATCACATTATTTAGGAAGGACAAAATGAGAAAAATTAAAAGATATAAAACCAAATGGACGGATACAACACAGATATAAAAATAAAGAATATCACAAATTCAATGGTGCAAATGTGAATTTGTATGTCGACGAGTACCAACTGTAGCTAAATATACAAGCACATCACAAACAAAACTGAGGAATATAAACCTCTTCATCATCTTCTTCCTCCTCCTCTTCTTCTTCTTCTTCTTCTCCACTGGTAACTTCCTCCTCCTCCTCCTTTCCAACCTTGTAATCTTCATCTTCTTCATCATCCTCGTCATCGTCGGCGTGACCGTTTTCGATGGAGCCGTTCAGAACTTTCTTCTTGCTTGTTCCGTCCTTCTCTACCTTAGCAAGCTCAAAGGATAAGAATTCACATTCTAAATGATTACCAGGTTTAATAGAACAAGTATAGCAATGTAATGTTGTTGTCTCCTTCATCGGCCCTGTAATCATCTGTGTGATCGTTCTCGATGGAACTGTTTGGAAACTTCCTCTTGTCCAGTCCTTTTTTACCCTAGCTAGCTCATAGGATAAGAATTCAAACTCCAAATGAGTAAAGAGTGAGAGGAAATATAGCAATTAATTGTGATCGTCATCTTCTTCATCGTCGTCGTTGCTGTGATCGTTCTTGATGGGACTATTGGGGATTTTCCTCGAGCTTGTCCTAGCACTGTCAATCTTAGCAAGCCTGAAGAATAAGAATTCAAACTCCAAATGAGTTTAGGATTAAAACATTGGGAAATAATTGTGGAAGAAGGAGGATGATAGTGAAGAGTAGAAGATGGGGATAGAAAAGAAGGAGAAGAAAGGAAAACAACAAAAAGCAGGAAGGATGGATGCGCGTTAGCTCAGTCGGTAGAGCAGTGGTCTTGTGATCCGGTGACCCGGGTTTGAAACCAAGTCGATGCGCTAGTGCCCTTTGGTAAGGCATTAATCCTCATTACCAGGTCCCTCGGAGAGGACCTAAAGCCGTCGGCCGTCTGGTTGCTTACTTACAAGCATTTATGCTTTCTTAGCAGTCGGGTAAAATAACCACCACCACAATAATAGTCTTACATGTTGGATCATCCTGATTTGTTGAAGTTCCGTAAGGATAGTTGGAGGTAAGAATGAAAGGTTGATTTCGAAACAGGAAAGATGGAAATATTCTTGCTTCAGCAAAACCCTCAGACCAGTAGTTGGTGAGAGTAAAGAAAACTTCTTCTTGAGCTTACCAATAATAAGAAATATTTACAAAGTTCGACCATTCCTGAAGATGCTGCTATGACAAGTAAAAGACCTTTATAGAGAGCTCTTGGAGAGATGTTTATATACCTGTCATGATGCTTCTTGTTATTTTCCCACGGCCCTGCGACTTCTCTATTGTCCTATAGGATCTACAGCATTTTGATTTTTAAAATGTGCTTTAACAAAAATGCAGAGTAAGTGAACATTTGAGGGTTCATGCTCTATCTTCAAACATGTAATGTAAGACAACCAATAATTCAACTTCTTGATGTGTACAAGCACTGCGCATTGCCTTTCGAGCTACAAGCATCAGCACAAATCTCGTCTTATCCATCTTCCTAACACCACACAAAACGATAGACGAACACAGCGAGCAAGAAGGGGGCTGAGTGGGGTGGGTTGGGGTGGGAACTAAAGAGGAAGCAAGTTGGTGTCTATACTACTTCAAACAAACCTTCCAATCTATAGCATCTTCGTCATCTTCGTCATCTTCTTCATCCTCATCATCATCGTCTTCGTCATCAAAAGCAGGTTTTTTTGACATCTTGAAACAAAAACAGAGTGTGAGGCAAGAATAGCTGTTAATGCGGATAGATCAACAAGAATTGTCTCTCCCCTGGCTGCTGGCATGATAATGAAGCTAAGAAGCAAAATGTGGTCTCATCACTGAATACAAGCCAGCAAATGAAATTGTAATTAGGAAGGAAAGATCTTCACTAAAGCAATGAGCAATCACTATTATCTGTGTCTTAAACTGGTGTGCACCTATTCATTTGCAAATTAAAACTCAACTGAATACCATCACAATTGAAACATATTAAATGCCACACCATTTCAAAATTTGAACAAAACTTAGCTGTCTTAATACTCAATTCATATATCCTTGCTTGATCACAAACAATATAATTATGCAGGGAAAAAAAAAAATTGCGTATTAAGGCAAAAAACAGCCTGCATCATGCTAGTGAATCAAAATGGGACATGCGATAAATACATTCAGAATAAATACGGATGAAATATGATCGAAGTTCAAACTGCGACTACACACAAGCAGAAACAATGCACCGATTGATATTACAACACATGCAAAATCTTCAAACCAACAGTGGCACAGTTCCTTAAAAGCATTTTTTGTTGTTTACATACTGCAATTTCACAGGGAACACAAACCGTTTAAAGCCTCACTGCACTAGTTTGGCCGGGAGGGATTAGACCTCCCTGCATGGTCACTGACAGGTGGTTATCTCATCAAATAAGCTCTCAATTAACATAAGAAAAAGGGGATCATGGGGGATTGATGATCACCGTTTAGGCATTGTTTGCTTTATAGAGGGCGCAAGTAGCTATAAGTAGTGCAGTGGGGCTTTAAAGTAATAAATCATTGCATACAATCTTACATTCTTCTTTGACTGTTCAATGGCGGTTCATTACATGTTCTTTTCCGCTTCCCTTATACTAACCTTCTTTGCTGGCCCTTTTGCAGATGGAGCCGGCCTTTTCTTTCCCTTTGCGGTCTGTATCTCTTCTTCTTCTTCCTCCTCCTCCTCCTCCTCCTCATCGTCATCTTCATCCTCATCTAGTTCATCTCCTTTTCCTTTCATGCGACCCTTTACATCATTTTAACAAAGAGGGACAAGAAGAAACAGATACAGGAAACAGACATTAGATGCAATTGCAATAAGCCACCTCCAGTAACATAGAAGACCTAACATATGCTAGGGGCTTCGGTTCATCACAGATATAGGGTAAGGGAGTAACTGGGTTTTATGTTCTACCTTTAGGGTTAGGGTTATGCATGGTGTTTGGTCAAGGAGCCTATACAGAGATGCCAACCTTCTTCAACAAAAAAAAAGTATTCTTAAGAGCAAAAAACAGTATTCTTGAAAAAATCTCTCAACTTAACATATTGCCCAATCGAGCAGCTTAAAAACCCCGGCAGTACCACGTATACGTACCCGGATCGGAGCGCGACGTGTATATATTATAGTGGGTTGTTCGCAATGTGCCAGTTTGGGGCCCGTATCACAATCCTGCATGAATCGTTTGAAGATGTCGGTGCATAATACACTTACGACACAAAGCCCATGATCAGAAATTAAGAAAAACGTTACTAAAAAATTTATTAAAAAAAAAAAAAAATTAAAAAAAAATTAAAAAATTAAAAAAACGTAACAAAACATACAAAAAACGTACTGCCGTATTCATAGCGAAAAAAACAGAACAAATACGACAAAAACGGAACAGTTGGCATCTCTGCCTATAGCTTTGGCAGAAATTGATGAGCGCCAAACATTTTCTGCAATGACCGATTCTATCACTTCCATTATCATTGATATATATGTGAACAAATGACAATTTACGTGGAGGCTTGCATAAAATTTGAATAATTTGTTAGCTCATCTACGTCAAACATCCAGAGCAATTGATTTGTTTCACGTCTCCACATTCATGGAAATGCTTTAGCAAGGTGTTGTACATGTATTATTTTGTTACCTTTACTGCAGCTATCTTCTTGACTATTCTTTTTGGTGATCCCTTCTTTACCGTCTCCTCTTCTTCCTCGTCCTCCTCTCCTTCATCTTCGTCTTCTAGATCCTCATCTCCCACCTCATATGCTTCCGCACCTTCAAAGTCTTTCCCAAACTCTTCATCCTCTTGTAAATCTGGAAGAAAACAAGAATAAAACATGAGTCATTCTGGGCACTATTGAGGCGAACAATAAACACATTGACTTAGCATTGTGGTCTTACCCTCAATGCCCCCACCCCCAAAAAAATATATATATAATAATAATGATTATATATACAATTAATACAAAATAATAATAATAATTAAAATTCATTAATGTAAAAAAATAAATTAAAAATTAAAAATTAAAAAAATTAAAATAAAATGCAACAATTTTTAAAAATCAATTCCATAGGGTTTTAATTGGTCTCTATAGCCACTTCCGAAACATCAAACCTGATTGGCGAAATGATGGAAATGGTCATCATCTCTTGTGAGAATGACAAACAATGTATTCATGAACAAGAATACAAAAAAATTGATCCTTCAGCAGCAGTATGATAGTGTCAACTCAAATTTTGACATTTTCAAGCTTGGAATTATTATTTTCAATGTTTTTTTTAATTGGTGAAGAGTAACTGACGATTTAAAATGGTTTCCGTAAACTGGGAAAGTTGTCCAATTGCATTCAAACTTTCACCAGTTTACTTTTTTTGATTAGTCTGCTTTCATCTAAAGTAGTTTACTATCAAGGCTGGATTTCCCTTTAAAGCCTATCTGCACTAGTTTGGCCAGGAGGGATTAGACCTCCCTGCATGGTCACTGGCAGGTGGTTATTTCATCAAATCAGATCCAATTAACATAAGAAAAAGGGGACCATGGGGGACCAATGGCCACCGGTTAGGCATTGTTTGCTATATAGAGGGCGCAAGTAGCTGTAAGTAGTGCATTGGGCGTGAGCCCTAATAGACATTATGAAACCTTAAGATCTTACCTAAGGCATGCTGTCCACTGAGATGCACAGGACCCGAGCCGGCGGCTAGTTTGAATGTGACGGGAGGCTGAAGTCCAATGTCCAAATTTGTCTGTAAAATCCACAAAATGGAAATAAAACTTATCAATGTCTGTACGATCAGCAAAATAGACATACATAACAAATTAGATAAGTTTTATGATTCAATGTGAAGTACATGTAAACAATAATTTTGCCTTGTTTCACGGAAGGTGATTTTCCCCCTCCTCAATGAAAAAAAAACATTACACTTTGGTTTGGAAGAATGTAAATAGTGCGGTATAGTTTGACTATGCACACACTACACACACATGTATTGGGATATTTTCATTAATTAAAAGAGACATTCACATTCAAACCAAGAGTATTCTATATTTCATCAATCTTTCAATCTATAAAGGGATAATGTACATAATACAGAATAACACTCTTATTATAATTCATCAAATTTCTGAAATGTATGTTCAAATAATTAGAGATAAAAGAACCAGGAGAATTCATGACATTTTTGTGACAGTCACTGGTGGTTTGGGAAACCCACTTCTACGCAGTGTCATCTCAGGAAAGTAGATGAATAACATTTTACCATCACTACCGAGACCCACTTAATTTAATTTGAATAAATTAATACCAAGCTTGAAGATAAAGACCAGTTATGGTCAAGCGATTGCATTGTGAAAGAAACATTGTGGAATCGATCAGAAAAGGTTGATCATCTAGCATATAAGTATTGGTATGTACTGCAAGGTTCTGGAATCATCAAAATGATAAAAAATTCGGCCCAGTCTTGGTAAAGTTACAAGCACTGTACACGGAAAGATGTATATGGGACTACGCGACACGTGCGTTATATCTATCAGGTCCAAATAGATATAATAATGTACCACATATATCAATTAGTAGGCGGTTTCTCTGTAAAATTTGTATGATCACGTATTAGTCAAAACATATTCTTTCACATGATTGGTAATAAGAGCTTTTATTTCATTTTTTGAGAGGGGGGCATTTCTAAAACTGGTCTTTACCTTTGATCTCAACTGTTGAAGAGATTTGCCGCCAGACTATAAAACTGGCCAGCCTCCTAATCCTCACACAATATTGGTTTTATTTGATGTTTCTCAATGACACTTGAATGCCTAAATCTGTTAATCCCCTACTCTGTGAGTATTAACTCACAATGTACATCAGCATTTTTTTGTTTTCTTTCACACATAATGATGCCGTACCTAAAACCTCTCATGTCCACATTCCTCTACAGGTTTTAGAGACTATTCAATTCAAGACTTGATGGTAAGAACCTTAGGGTACTTAATACCACTTTCAAAACCATTACCACTATTTCTCTCTCTCCCTCGCATGCTCTCTTTCTCTCTCTCACTCACTCTCTCTAACTCATTCTTATTCTCTTTTTTTCTCTCCATCTTTCTCTCACTAACACGCTCTCTCTCTATCTATTATTCTCTCACTAAACACGCTCTCTCTCTCTCTCTTTCTCTGCTATCTATCTTTCTCTCACTAACTCTCTCTCTTTCTCTATCTCCATCTCGTTCTCTCTCTCTCTCTCTCTAACTCATTCTTTTTCTCTTTCTCTCTCTCTATCTATTATTCTCTCACTAACACGCTCTCTCTCTCTTTCTCTTCTACCTATCTTTCTCTCACTAACTCTCTCTCTTTCTCCATCTCCATCTCTTTCACTTTCTCTGTATGTCTCTGTATGTCTCTCTCTCTCTCTCCCTCTCTCTCAAAGGTGATAAAGGAGCGAGCTGAGCTGCGTAAGTTCGCCTGTGGTCAAAACGTGTCAGATTAGCCCAAACCCGAGAAGACACCCAATTATGGTCTCGAGAATGCCACCCTTTGAAACGCCCTTTCTTCCTCCCGAAATATCAATTTACGGATTAAGGCTTTCCTTCTTGCACACAAAGGGTTATTCACTTGCAAGTATGACTGTAATGGTGAAAGTGGAGGTATTAGGGATTTGGCTCACGATGATGCTGTTAGTATACTAGTATTAAACATGGGTGGGTTTTAAAGGAACATTAGTCATTAAAGAGAAGGTTGAGTTCTGGGAAGAGGTGAAAAATAATTTGTGAGCATCATCATTCTTATTATGAAAGTGTGGAAGAACATCAGATAAGACATGTTCCCTGAAAAGCATGGCTCTTCAAATGCCTTCATATTCTAAATATGTCATGTAACATCGTAAAACTCGGGGGTGGGATTTTTACGCCACGTGTTCGTGTAGCCCCATATACATCTTTCTGTGTACAGTGTTTGTAACTTTACCAAGACTTGGCCAAATTTCCTTGCAATATACACCTAATTCTTATATGCTAGATGATTAACCTTTTCTGGTCGATTAAACACCGTTTCTTTCACAATGCAATCGCATGACCAGAACTCAACTTCATCTTTAAAGGATTTGTAGACAGTAATGGCACTTGGGTACTTGAAACTCACAAGAGAATGACTGTCTGAGTTGGCACCCCCAAAAGGCCTATTTAGACAGCCCAAAACCATTTTGAAAGATCATCGATTTTTTGACCGCCATTTACATTACTGTAAAAAAAATGTTGCTCATTCATTTGTAGAGGTGAGTATCGCGCATGCGTCACTTGTCGCTGCTCTACATTCTTTCGACAAAACCGGAATCATTCACAGATATTTCGAGAGTGGTTATTTACACTGCAAAAAATCTGTGAAATTTCTGCAGGTGTTTAAAAAAAAAAAAAAAAAAAAAAATCATGTGGATTTTTCGATTTCGGTTTTTCATCGTGTTCGGGGGTAGTTGCTTAGCAAAGAAGAGAAGAGAGAAAAAGAGAAATAGACAAAGAAAAAGTTAGAGAAGTAGGAATGTGATGAAAAGTATGCAGAAAAGGGGAGTGAAAAAGAAAAGAATATAGACAATGAGCACAGATGACGAGAGAGAGAGGGACAGATTGAAAGACAAACAGATATTGGAGATCCATGAAGACAGAGCCAAAATGTTTTTTAACTCATTAGAAACTAGAGATTTTGTCAAAATGGCCTATTATTCACTACAAGATGTTGCAATATTGCTCTCATTTTTACATTGTTCTGAACAATATGAAACATGCGCTATTTTTCTATGCAGAGTCCTACTGTAGACATTGTAAGGATTACGCACGTATAACATTATCAAGGTAGACCCTAGAACGGATACTATAGCGAGTTGAAAGTGGACGGTCGGTTCAGTGAGTAAAAGGAGGGGCGGTTTCGGGTGGTTTAGTTGCTAAAGGGTTAAAGTAGACACATTTCTTGATAGGGAGTGGACCAGAGACGATTGCCACAGCTGTCACCAAACTTTCACTCATGTTAAGGAAAGAAGGTCAGCGACAAAATTCCGGAAACTGTATGCATGCATGGACAATAAAAGGGTAGCCCGATACATGTCACAAAAACCAAAGGTTGTTGAAATTGAAGACCTAGCTACTCCATTTAGTTTAATTCCACAAGAAAAGTTTGATCAATGACCAATTTCCTGCTTGTCACACATTGACCAAGGGCAATAATATTGTTTTATCAAGTTACAGAAGCAAATTCAAGAAAAAGAGTCATCACCAAGTATAATTTGGACTACCTCTTTCACTTGTGGACTTAAAGATAAAGTTGAGTTCTGGTCATGCGATTGCATTGTGAAAGAAACGGTGTGGAATTGATCAGAAAAATGTGATCATGTAGTATTGGTGTGAACTGCAAGGTTCCGGATTCATCAAAATGATAAGATTTTTAATTGAACCAAAAGCCCTGATAAAGCCCCTCTAATTGATTAAATTGCCAAAAAGTAATACATCTGCAATATATCTCTCTCTCTCTCTCCCCCCTTCTAAAGTAGTACCAAAGATTTTTGTCATTGAAAAACACTATGAAAAATCTTTTAAACCAATCATATGATTGCCCATAACAGTCTGACACTGTCATTCAAATCTTTAACAAATCAGAGAGAAAAAAAGGGGAAGCTTTGCTACCACATTTGCACATCGACACATACCATACCTTCTTTAAGTCGTGGCTGACCAATGTGGTTTTGGTACAACAACCACGTCTAAATACAGGTACGCTGGGTGTAACCTAATTGATTGTTCTGGATTTAAGGATTGCATATCAGTTTACTTTTCGCATAAATGATCATATACCAGGGGGGAAGACAGTATGGATTTGTGAACAATGGATCGGTGGAAATTAAAGACTTGTGGGTTTGTGTACAAAGATATTAGAGCTGCCCATCAAAAAATGGGCGGCATTGTGGGATAAAATCTGTTCACTTCCTCCACGATCGGAGTCACAAAGACCCATTCATAAATGTAGCACCGAACACCCGAGCAGTCGGAAGCGTTCAAACAGAATCCCCCTCCGTGCAAGCTACCGCATGTTTTAGGGATAACGAAATATTTCTAAAATGAACTCATCCTTTACAAGATTATGGTCATGGCTAGAACTGAATGACCCATTATGAAACATTAGTAACTAGATCGCTCTTGGTGGAAGTTTGTTTTAGGGATAACCAAATTTCCCTTTTTTCCTCAAATGCACCGACTGATCCTGCGAAACTGAGTGCTTTCACTCACTATTCATCACCAAATCAAGCTCATGGTTAAAGCTTGATTGGCAGGTGGCTGGACAGATATCCACGTCGCTTTGGAATTCATCCAGGTATCGGGTTTAGGATGGGATGTCAATGAAAATGAAAGAATGACAAATTCCCAATTTACCCAAATGTACATATGAGGTACTAATCATTAAAAAACATCAGTGAGA
The DNA here is from genome assembly GCA_035222895.1 of Strongylocentrotus droebachiensis. NCBI lineage: Eukaryota > Metazoa > Echinodermata > Echinoidea > Camarodonta > Strongylocentrotidae > Strongylocentrotus > Strongylocentrotus droebachiensis. Next base: position 59,127 of record JAVYIG010005036.1, read on the forward strand.
GTTAATACTACATATTAGTTTTAGTGTTTTTGATTTTTTTTCTTCTTCAGATAAGGCATCCCAAACCTCACTCTTCTTCATTTTTATTGTGAGGGGGGAGGGGGGATCCAAATCAACAATTGTTGCTTGAAATTTGCAAGGGGTTGGGCAGAGTTCAATTCCGTAACTAATAAAGGAAACATTATTTCAAACTAAAAATGTGTTTGTACTTTATAGAATAAACCCACTTGGGTAAACAAATTTTACAAGAAATAATTATCATGGAGAAAGTGACCACATCATTCAACTTCTTTAAACAAATGAGAAGGCACTTTCAACTTCTAAGGATGGAAGCAGAATTATTGTGACTTTGGCACAGATTTCTCAGACCTCACTATGTGCTTGCTCGAAATTGCACTCATAATTCATAAATTCATGAACAGTGCACAGGTCTGTAACATTGTCCGCTCTTTATCGAGTGCACACCTCTCTTACTTAACACACCACAAGGCTAAATTCCTGGCATAGTTTCTCCTTCTGATACCATCCACAACGAGCGCCCTGGCTCATGGAGGGAATGTGGTCCTCAACAGGGCCACTTGAGTTGACTTCACATTTCACCATCGTCCCAAAGAGGATTATGCCTAATTCTGACAACTATTTAAGAACTCCACCGAGCATAAAAACTTCATTAGGAGGGTAAAGGAAAGCCCCAAGACATTTCCTTGGTTCTCCGCACCCCTCTACTTTTTTTCCTTTCTTGTAGTCACTGCTACATAATATGTGTGTGGACAATAACCGCTTCAGGTTTCAACACACAGTGCTTGTTCCCATTAATCTCTGCGCGAGCCCATTTCCACTAGAAAACAAAGATCAGGGGGTGTTTCACCAAGACTAAGATCGACTCAACTATGGCAGGCTGTTCATGCCACTGTTTGCTCTCACCATTTAATGGCATTGGTCTCTCAAGGGACGTACAAATCATGGTCACAAATCTAAATAATTTACATTTATTTGATAATTCATTATTGAAAGGAAAAATATTATCTAAAGATCATAATGGTGAGAGCAAACAGTGGCATGAACAGCCTGCCATAGTTAAGTCCAACTTGAAGTCGATCTTAGTCTTTGTGAAACACCCCCAGGAGTTTCTGTACATAGGAGAGCTGCTATCTAAAGGTATCATCTGTTGAAAGCATGAAGGACATTGACTCTCTACATACGGCTCTGTTTCGTCTTTCTACGTGGTGTGAGAGTAGTTTCAAGGACAGAACATAAGGACTAGCTAACAAAAGTGTCGAATTATTCCATGAGCATGCCCGATTGTATCTTGCTTGTAGGGATAAATCGTCAAGATTAACGCACGCGCAGTTCGGACATGCTTGTCGTCGAGTGAGAATTCTGTGTGTGTGAATGGTCGCCCCAAAAAAATCAATCTTTGCATTGCGATCTAATTCGCATTAAATTGACATGTGTGAACGGTCCTTTTGAGTGCGAGAGTATCTTCCCCAACCCTAGCTCATATAATTCTGAGATTGGAGAATGGGGCCGACAGGAAAAATATGATGGTTTCATTTGTGTTTTTATAAATGTATTAGTTTCATTGTGCCTTCAGCTAACAGCCTTTAATTCCCTTTCAATATTGATATTCAAGACATTCCTCTGCACAAAGCTGCAAACCGGGATCCTATTTTCACATCGTTAGAAAGGCATCAGAAACATAATACAATCTCTGTTCAGATTCTCTGGCAGATATATCTTAACTGGTACAAACACTTGCAAATTTTAGGATTTTAATGATTGATTTAATTTTTAACAAAAAGTCCCCAGTGTCAAACGCCATACCTTAATAATCTATAATAATTTTGGGCTTGACCGTGGGTTCAAAGCTTTGTAAACAAGTAAAAGTATCTCAAAGAGGAAGTCCACCCTGACTTTAAGTTGGTTTAATAATAGACTGAAGATAAGAAAGTTATGAATGTCAATCAATCACAAATTGGCAACTCTGTGACGTATCTTGCGAGCTGCCCTCCCACTTTGCAACTTAAAGGTAATACAGTGTATGTCCCATTTGCACACCAAAAAAATGAAAAGTTTATATTCCAAAGGCATTTGAAAGTAAATACTAATGTAGAAATCCTGTTTAAAAAAAAGGAGCTTGAAAAAGTGGGAAAATAACGACTATTAGTTGTCAAATCGACTTAAGAGCTATAGAGCCAGTAAGTAAAACTGATTTTCAGACCATTGTACCAAAGATTCAATCAGTTTAATTTTGGCCATTACAAGAAGTGGGTTATTGATGTAGACAAATGCTCACGTACCCTTTACAGCTCATTTTATGTATGTTATTACCAAAGAAGAAAAAAAGCCAGTCAGTCACTCAATAGTGTCTGACAGTTAAGTCTAGCAAGAAAACAGGTTTCCTTGCATAATTTGAATATTAGGACACTGCTAACGTTTAAATTTCACAGATAGGACATACATGACATATTCATAATTCCTGCAAAGTTCTACAGAATTTAAATGTTGGCTGCAAAAGGGACATAGTGTCTTTATATCAGGGTGGACTTGTCCTTTAAATGCAATTCTTGGGGAGAAGGGATACTTACGCTCTCATTAAGACCAAGTCTCAGAGAAAGAAGAGGCTGAATGACTGTTTCTCCATCAAAGTTGATCGTCTCCACTTCAATCACATTCCTCTTATCATCGTTAGCATTTACCCCTAGGACAGCCTGTAAAGAAAATATGGTAGGAGTGGGAAAGGAAAGAAAGAGAAGGGATACGAGAGAGAACAAGAGAGAGATAGATAGAGAGAGAGGGAGGGTGAGGGAGAGAGAAAGAGAGGGAGAGAGAGAAAGAGAGAAAGAGAGAGAGAAAGAAAGGGGGAGAGAGAAAAAGAGAGAAAGAGAGAGAGAGGGTGAGATGGTGAGAGGGAGCGAGTGAGAGAAAGAGAGAGAAAGAGAAAGAAAGGGAGAAAGCAGGGGAGAAGAGAGAAAGGGAGATAGGAGGAAGGTAGAAAGAGCGAGAGATGGAAAGAGGGGAGGGAGAGAGAGAGAGAGATTAACTATAAAGTACTTCATGACTACACATACTGTAGGTGCAATTGATTTTATAATATCAAACACAAGATGGCGCTAGACCACATTCACAGTGGTATCCAATGTTATCCACCGATCTCAAAATCTAAAAATTCAAACAGTATGATGTCCTACTACCATTATTTCAATCTACATGTAGTTACCCCCCTCCCCCCCCCCCTTCATTTTTGTGATACATGTTTCCTTCCGACTTTGGAAACATGTACATAGTAACATATACAGAGTATGGAGCCATTTTAAAGGGCGATTTTGCCATATACACCACAAACTTTTATGACAATAAATAATACCTGGTTATGTGGTTGACAATGTTGTGCCATGTCCAACATAAATGATTGGATGATGCATTCAATCAACCTTAAAAATCAGAAGTGTTGTTGACACTAAAAAGAGGGGAGTTGTGTTGACACAGAAGAAAATCCAAGGAAATAGTTTATACCAAAATGTCGACAAAGAAAATGGGTGCCCATGACAGCCCTATACTTTACCTGCTTCAGGAAGAGAAAATGGGAAATGGAATCTTCCTCTTCATCGTCTTCATCATCCAGGAAGTCGGATTCTGGGTCCCATTTGAAGATCTTCTTATCCTTAGACAGAGTTGCTCCTAATTCAGGGAAGAGACGATAAAAAAGAGTCGAGAATAAATGGTACGTTCTTCTGGATCATGTTTTGAAAAGCAAGAGAGGAATATGAGAGGATTATGACATTCTCTGGTGACAATGGATCCTAGAAACTGATTGAATTCTACAAACTTCAACTGCACCAAAGTGCCAAACCATAACATTAAAGCCCCACTGCACTAGCAAACAAAGCGGTGACCATTGGTCCCCCGTACTCCCCTTTTGTTATGTAAATTGAGAGCTGATTTGATGAGATAACCACCTGTCAGTGACCATGCAGGGAGGTCTTATCTCGTCTGGCCAAACTAGTGCAGATAGGCTTAAAGGGTGACTAAATTACAAATTCATGTTGACTTTTGTTGATCTGTAATAATGTATTGATGATCAGAGTCATAGAAGGTCGTCAGCTAGATGAACAAAAGACAGTGGTATGTCTTCGCCCACTAAGTACCTTATTGCATTAGCATTGCATGTTTTCATATAATAGCCCATTGAAACCCTTCTTTTCATGGTGTTGCTTGGGGGATTTCTGACATAGCAACTGCTTAAAATGTAATTGAATTTTGTGAGTGGGCATTGTATAACAACATGTTAATGCTATTGTGAACAGGTGGTCAGTTGATGGGAAGGGAGTCAGGGCAGCGTTTCATGAACCCATAAGTACAAGTTCACTGACATCCCATAGAAAGGCGTGTTAAACTAAATACACACATTTCAATGGGATGTCAGTGAACTTGTACTTATGATGGTTTCGTGAGACGCTGCCCAGGATCATACCAATGTCTTCTGTTATTGGATATATCAATAAAGAGTATAAATGCATTCACAGCAGACCCAATGGTCGGCTTTTGTCTCTAAAGTGAGAGCCGACCCTACCCGAATAAGAGGCTAACAAACGAAAGAGACAGAATTTTCGGTCTAGACTCAGAGGTGAAATTCAACTATCAAGTTTCAACAAAGTGCAACGATTCTCGAGAGTGGGAAAGAAGACCAAGTGACCAGTAGGGGCGCTGGTCCTAAAAAAAAAAGGATCGTCCGCATTTTCGCAAACGCATCTCTGATTCTGATCCGCGTGTTGGCAATGCGAAAAACAGATTCCGTGATGATGCTCCTTGATGCATTTCAAATTGACTTTGTACAGAAACTTTCACGTTATGAACGATAAATCATCGTGAAGACGAACAACCCATAAAAGTAGATGGTGAACGAGGGTATTTCATTACGCAGAATCTGTTTTTTGAATCGCCAACGTGCAGATCGGGAATCCTACACCCGCAGAGCGCCAAAGAAGAAAAAAAGCATTTTCACGGTCACTCCTTATTTTTTAGGATGCGACTTGTCCGCGTTTACCAGGATATCCTTGTTAATGCCGACAATCTTCACTCTCGGACCAGCGCCCTTACCGAGTACTACCAGTGACTACTGGTGACCAATCATGTCAGTGTGTTTCACAAGTTTATTATTATAAAGCACAAGATCTACCGAGCATTTCCATTTCCGAAGTTCGCAACGACAATGTTAATGACAATGCCATATTTATATTACTAAGTCTAGACCCTCTATTAATTCTCGCTACCCTAAATAGGTACGAAAATCTCGAAATTCGCGAGACGAGGTAATTTTCACTCTCTCGGGTCGTCACTACAACTTCCGGTATAGAGTCCCATCCCAAGTCACGGCCTTCATCCACCCCCATTTTTCAGGGTTCTTACGCTTGGAATCATGAGCCCAGCACTGTGCAGCCTCACAAAAGAAAACCATCGTCACTGATGTCAAAAGACGCAAAAAACAACGAATGAAATGTTCAAATAAACGTTGAAATATTTGCGAAAAAAAACAAGACCGAGCAGACGACATATTCGGTGCATAGTCTACGCTATCGCGCCTAGTAATATAGCGCCTGCACAGGAAGCTGTAATGTCGAAAAGCTATCCCATAATGCAATGCGCGTTTTCAGGATTTTCCCCGGATCTCGGCAGAATCGCTATTTGGGGTAGCGAGAATTATTAGTACACATTACGCATAATTACGTTACAATCATGATCATATGATCTGGATCGTTGTGTTGTCACTCATCATGCTCATTCATCAACGTTCTCATTAGGTTAGCATGATTATAGATCTACATCATTATCATAATCGGGTTCAGAAAAGTTCAGTTTCGATGACAATGCAGAACTATCATTTGTATCGTTCATTTCAATTTAAAATTAATAAAGTTAGACTCTCTATAAAAAATGAATGAATGAAATGAAAATGACATTTTTTAGTTTTGACTTTTGTTCAAAATTCTGGATTTTCTTCAATACACTTACCCCAAAAGTATTCTTTAGCCATGGTGAGATATATTTGTCGTTCTTTTACTGTTTCAATTAACTACAATTTAACCTTGTTTGGCTAAGAGCAAGAAATTCAGCAGATGCAATGTGACAGGCGACAGTTCGGCTCGATTCGATGTTACCCACGTGTGCGAGCTGAATATGACTACGAATGTCAACACGTTGCGTACACATGGAAATCACGTATTGAGCAATGCGAAGGCCAAAGCATGCTGGCTGTACATTTAAAATGAAAGGACGATTGCGCGAACATCTACTTCCGGGTAGGCATTTAAAACTACCTCGTCTCCAGAATATTTGTCGTTATTCAAACGCACAGCTCGTTTTGGACCACAGGGATTTGGTATGATTGTATTGCAGATCTACTGTAAAAACAGGAATTACAGGCCTATATTCCAAGATTTCCTCTCTTATCACATATTATCTTATTGCTAGTTTAAAATTCATTTCATTATTCATATCAAGCTTTCTACTCATAACATATCCCCTCTAAAACCCATCATGTAAAGCGCATAGGCGTATCCAGAAATTGGTGGGGCCGAGCATAGGGCTTCTTCTTTCTTTCTCACAGGGAAGGTTTTTTGGCAAGCTTCATTGTTTGATCAACACCACTTTGGCCTGGCCCACAAGCTACCTCAACCCTTTTTTGCTCCATTTTTGTATTACCCCTGCCCCTCCCTCTCTCTCCCTCTTACACACACACACACACACCTTTATCTCATCTCTTTTACCCCCTTTCAAGAACTGTGTATTAATATAAAAACTTCCTTTTCCATCTCAACACTCTTCTTACTCCCGTCCATTTACCCAAGCCTCTTTCTTTGCCATCTGTTCTCCCCCTTCATCCCTACTACACCTCTTTAACCCTATCCACATTTTCCTCCAAAGCAAATTTTAAGCCAGGGCCCTCTTTCATAAAACTTGTTGTCAATAACAACTGCCATGGATCTATAACAAGTCTACTCATCATTGCCAATTTAAAAAAAAAGGATTTCAGTAGCTGAAAACACTTTTGGACCATGTTATTGACAGCAAGTTTTATGATACAGGGTTCAAATTAATCTTTCTCGGGCAATGTCATCAACACAACTCAAAATAATGAAGATAATCAAGAAAACAAAACACATGTATTTATATAGATTCTTCCACTTGGAATGGATATTTTTGCATTTACTTCTGTATGAAAGTTCTTTCCATTTTACATATTTACCACAAAATGAAACATATTTACCAACTTGTTGCCATAATTCCACCGACGACAACATATGTAACGTCATTGCAACATGACTTTTTTTTTCTTTTTTTCAAAAGCAACGAGACAAAAAAAACACATACATGCCACAGTCGGATTAATAATTTGCATGTATGAGAGATTCAATGTCATAATGATATACATCAAAAGGTGTATAAAGTTGAGATAATAAATTCATGTCTCTCCATATATATCAATTCACTAAGGCAATGGATATATCCAAATAACTCTTGTACTGATAGTTCAAATTGATTTTCTTTCCAACAAACTGAAACTTGTGTGTACATTTGAGATAACATCTGACAATTGCAGTCATTTTTTTTCACATCCCCTGCATAAAAGTGCGTTTTTTTGACATAAATCATTCTACAGCAATGTTTTGGGGGATTGCTTCTACCAGTATGCCTGAATTATGAAGCGATGCATATACATTTATAATATATATACACAAAATGAGTTAATCACACTTTATGAACCAGTACAAAATTAATTTGAATAGACAGCCTTAAGTTGTGTGAGCATATGCATAGGATTTCCTTCTCAATTCTGCCCTCGTTTCACCCAAACAATATCACAGATGTAACTCTCATTTATGAAGATATATTCACCTTCCATCATATATTTTTTTTGCTTGTTAACCCAATCATTGTTAAAATACTTCATTTGAGTTCTTTCGCTACCAGAGAAAAGCTTGCAATAAGTAATCATGACAGAGATTATATGAGGCTTACAAACTTATTCTTCATTTTAGTGTGTACATACAGCAAACGCTGCTGACTTTCTGTGTAGAAGTGATGGTGCATACTTGTGATTTTCTGAGTAGCTGACAATATTTGATCATTGCTCAAATTAAAATGGATGAGGAAAACTAGCTATCCAGGTAACTGCATAATGAACACCCTTGATTGGCAGTATAAGTAAAAGTAAAAAATAATTATAAATACAAATACAAATAAAGATCAAACACTTTGGTGGAAACATTTACATTAATGCAAGATAGTTGATTTGCAACAATTTTACATTTTACAAGTATTCAATTCAAAATGAATTTGATAACAAAGTCTGTAAATGCAGTATATTCTTGTGGTTGCTACATGAATAACTTTCCACGTTTCTGTGTAACATCACAATATTCCAGTAACTCTTTGGAAAAATAAACAAAATGATAAAATACATACAAAGGAAAACACAGAAACACTTAAAGCAAATCAGGAATTTGGAGTGAAGCCACAGGCATCTTTAACAGTTTCAAAACTATTTTTTTTGGTCATTTGACCTAGGATCATTTCAATTGGCGTTGATTTCTGTCTCATTGTTAGTGTAAAAATTTGATTACAAATAATAATAATTTTGTTTACCCAGGTAAGCCTCATCAGTGTTAAATGCTGTTCTTCACGAGGGCCCTGCGATTAGCATTACCCCCAGCAATTGCCAGGTTCCTATTCACACCTGGGTGGAGAGTGGCAAATGTGGATTAATGCCTTTCTAAAGGATGCCAGTGCCGGGCTGGGATTCAAACCCTCAACCCTGGCCACGTGAGTCAAGTGAATGAACCACTCTATACCACAACACCTCTACACCTCAATACTATACACCTTCTTAACACATGAAAGCACAAATAATGACAATTTAAAGACAAGTAAAGGCAGCCCTGCATACATGTTACGTCATATAATATGGCTACAGGGGTGTCAGTACTGTTTTGCACATCAACAGAACTTGCTATTCCAGACAAATAGCTTCGAAACTGAAAGACTGGCCACATTATCAATGATAATGATTATGAAAATGATAAATCAGCTTAGGTAGAAAAGGTACTAGATCCAAGAAAAATTGTAGCTGAAGGCTCATTAGGTTAAACTGGGGAGTGCGATATCTAAATAATATCACAATAATGGAAATAATAGCTCAATCTATATTGCGCATGTATATGTCCAGGCGATGCTCAAAGCGCCCACAAAGTACTATCATGACCCTGGCTTTAGCCTATCTGCCCTACGACACTCAAAGCATGCAAGGAGTAAGCTCCTATTAACTAGGTACACATTTACTATGCCTGGGTGGAGAGCAGCAAAGGCAGATTAATACCTTGCCAAAGTGTGCAGGCCAGGGGCAGGACTCAAACCATGTGATCCACAGTCCAGTGATATATCTCCTTGATTACACCTCTACCTTTCCTAAATAAACCGATTTAATAGAGATCATGCTGGTTATGTGTGACCAGTCCTTCAGATTCAAACACCTACCGGTACTCGGTTTGGGAGATACTATTTCTGAAGATTATGCATTCATTATACACCTACATGTACAAAGACACTAAAGCCTATTTATTTTGCACCCTATCTATCTACCTCCTTTGTTTACATGTGAATGGTATTTTGAAAATGAATACCTGGATTCCAACTTACATGTACACACCTAACCCGGTTGAAAATAACCTTCAAGAAAGAAAAAAAATTACCTACCAATCTTAATCTCACATCAATATACGATTTACCTTCATGGTAGAGAATATCCACATTTTCTTGTAGATAATATGTTTTGACAATACTCCTCAGACAAATGTAATATCATCTTTTTTTCAATATATATCTGATCACATGTCAAAATAGATAAACAAAAATACAAATACAATCAACGTATCTTTTAGAAAAAATAGAAATGAAGCACCCTTAAGAAAACAAAGATAACTCAAATGACACCTGGCGCCAACAGAAACAGGAGAACACAAAGCAAGTAGAAATGTTTGTTACATCAGGTACAATGGCTGATTGGTTGTTTAATTCTTAACTGTTTGGATGTACCTCAAGCTTAAACCAATAAGAATGTTTTATGAGAGAAAGAACCAATAGCAAGTTTACAGAGAGACTGTGCAGCATTATTTCATAGCTCCATCCTTTCATTGAGTTTATACTCTTCATTCATTTTTATAATTACTGAATTACTTTGAATAAATGGAATTCATTTTGACTTCATTCGAGAAAAAAATTACAACTGATTTCATTGTAGATCTTTTCAATAGCACAAGATTGTGACGTGTAGAGTAGAGTTCTAATTACACTCTACCTGAAAACTGAACATTCGTTTGTAAACGATGGTCCAACAACGAGGCCAATCCTTATAGGTTTGGTACAGATAGTTTTGCAGACAAAAAGAATTCAAATAATTGGAGGGGGAAGGTACAATGAAGCTCATTTTCAAACTGTAGAAATAAAATATATCTGATATATTTCCCCCTTATTTCATGTGTTTTGAATGGATGCTTTAGAAGCAGCATGAAACAAATGATTAGTGTCACACACTAAAGTTCCATAAATTTGGCAGAAAAAAAAAAGGAATTCCAAAACCCCCTATGCCAGAGTGGCAAGCATGCCGGCTGGGTGAATGTCATCAAGAGAAGCACTATTTGAAAATGCAGCTTTGTGTGTCACTTATCCATTGAACAGCAGTTAGTATGAGTAATTAAAGGGGGAAACCCCAGATCATTTGATCAGTTATGCTGCTCTGAATTTAACAATAGACTGGATTTGTACAGGTACATCAAGGTCCTGTCTGAAAAAGACTTGTGCTTCGTTCAAATCAATCGCCATTTAACTTGAGGTTGTATCACTCGCATCTCTGCACAATAGAGATGGGCGTTTGTTAAAGTTGCGAGTAACTGAAGGCCTCGCAATTGAATGGGATCAATAGCAATTGCAACTCTTTACACGATTACGTCTAGGAAACTTAATTCATACGAGGGTAAATAGAGCATAATGCAATAACATACTTCACTAGACCTGAAATTTTAGTACATTTTAGGGTCATTTATGCTTCCACGCTGCAACTAATACGAGAAACCAGAAACCAAAGCCATTTTTGCTCCTCATCGTTTTACCTTTTCACCAAAAAAGGCAACAAATGGAGAGATAGTCATAAACTTGTGGCACATACATGCAAGAAACAACACATGAACATGATCAAAAACAGATGAGAATAGGGATGAAATTCAACATATGTTCTCAATTCAGAATAATGAAACTATATTCATTTTTCAGCTATATACACAAAAAAGAGAGAACTGCTCGTTTCTAGGAAACAAATTCATCCCTGCAAAATAATTTTTCTCCATTCAGCTTCAGACACATACATGAAGCTGCCTCTTAATAATCATCTTTTTTGTAACTTTCTCTTTTTTTTCTCCGCAAGTATTAATTTACAATCTTCTGCTTGCAATATACAGGCCAGTACACTTTGGTTCAATTAAAAAATATACATATCCAAGTGTTAACCAAGGCTTTACAGTAATTTTCTGTCAACTCTCACATTTTTTTTTTTCATCTTATAATTTTTTACTACAATAACTGAAACAGACATAAATATCACATATCTTTAAATGTGTTCCACAAATCAGCCACAATTATCTTTGGCTAAAAAAAAAAGGAAAACATTCATCATCGTAACCATTCCATATAAGTAGTTACATCAGTCATATCTAGAAAAGAAAAATAGTCTACTCACCCATGGAAATAGACAACACTTCATCATTACAGACAATCGAGAGATGTCTCATAATTCATTTGCACACTGAAGGTATGTGTACGATATCCTACTTTAATCAGATCAAGATTAAAGAGCGAGTCATGGTGGAGTAATTTCACTTGTCTGGTACTTTTTAATATCCATTATCCATCCCTATACTTTCAAACAAGTTTTATAACGCATTAAATGTGTATATTAAAGAAAATGGCAAAACCAAAAGGTGAAACTAAGTGATTAATGCTCACAAATATTCCTGGAGAAGAGTCTTTGCCCACTTTATGAATAATAATAATAATAATCTGTTTTTTCATATAGCGCTCAATACACCGATCCAACGATGTGCCTAAGCGCTTTACAGATATATTATTACCCCAGTCATCGGATTGAGGCTAACACGCACACAATGTGTGCACATTTTCCACTCCCTGGGGAGCATTCCAGCCAGTCGCCATTTTACAGGCGCACACTTGCTCGTCCAACCATATGAATGAATGATGCATTGTATGCATGTACGCACTTGAACGCTAATGCTCACCCGAGGAGGACATTCTAAAAGACTTGCTATCCAGCTCAAAATACGCTGTATAGATTACTTCATCTCTGCAACAAATATTTGTTTGCCTCCTGAAATGACATCAGTCATATATTGTGCAGTGCCTTGGATGCGTACCTAGTTTCCTTGAGCAAGTTTTGTTGTTTTGTTTTGCTTTATCCCCTTTTGGTTATGCCATTTTGAAAGGGAACACGTCGAGGGGTCAGTGACACAAAGACGTAACTCCATTTTGAGAAAAAGGGGTTTATGTGTCACTGAGCACTTGGGCCTTAAGGAGGTAAGTCCATGTTTCACTAGCCATTGACTTCGATGGGGTGTTGGATGGAGTTAAGTCTCTGTGTTTCCTGGAAAACCCATATTTTTCTGAACATTTTGATATCAAATACTCATTTGGGCAAAATATGGAGTTACGTCTTTGAGTCACTGAACCCTCGATGTGTTTCTTATCATTTAGGTTGATCAGCAAGGGACTCATGATGACCAGCGAGGTTCCACCTAATTCTGTCCATCATGGAGGAAAATGTGAAAAAAGAAACTACCTCATTGTAACCTTATTCTTCAACTCTAACATTCATGAATCCATCAACTTGCTAAGGCATTTGACATGGTGTCCATTCATTTTTTTTTCCAGATAGAAAAACGTTGAATCTCTTAAGGGCATACAATTATTAGATTATATAATTTCATACCTAGTTTTATGCTGAAATAAGAAACATATTCCTTCTTTAGGTAAAACTTATGTCAAAGTAATGTTACGTGACCTCTTGGTCTTTCAAAGGATATATCTGCACCAATGTCTTTTCAGTCAGGGAATGATAACATGGCCTAGGTAAACACCAATACTAAATTGTGTCAAACAGGTCATGTTGAAAACAAATTCAGACTGGCAACTGAATCAAATACAATCAATGCAATTCAAATAGCAAATAGCATTGGATTTAAGTTTAATTGTTTTTATATAAAACACACCGTCACTGTATCCCTTCTACATATCTCCCCTACAGAATATAATTTATGTTCACTTTATGTTGTAAGTGAAAATTTAGCTTTTACTTGACCCAAAAGTTTGAATAGGCAATTGTGAGGCTCTGTAATCCTTCAAGCTCCAAGAGGCAGGTAATATACTTAAGTCTTTATAAACAGACGACAAACATGGCTTTCAATGTAGTTGGTAGTTTGTCTTTGAGTCACTCAATGCCCTTCGACCCCAGAACACATGAAACATAAATCTTTTTGTCTCCACTCCCTCCTCCAATCAATGATCTACTAGCCCCTCTCTTTCTCTATATAGAGAGAGCGATACTATATAAAGAGACTACATAAAGGTGGTGCAAGAGTATAAGGCCCTGGCTTAGCTGGGCGGCTTCTCTTGGAAGAGGTACAAGTTATTAGTAGCTGCTACGGCCAGGATGTTCTCCCGGGGGTGCCACGCCGTGTGGAGGATCTTGCGGTTGAAGTCGAGGCTGTCCACGCTGATCTCGTCCTTTTTCCGCTTGCTCCCCGTGCCGACCCGCCGCGGCTTCAGGACCTGCATTGGTTTCGTGTTCTCGCGGGAGGCCTCTAGCGTGACGTCGCGGCTCGTGTTGCGGTCGAATATCCTGAAGAAGTTGTTGTAGGAGCCTGTCATGATTGCACTGTAGGTAGGGTGAAAAGATATGCTGTTAGACGAAAGAACTTTCACTTATTAAAACTTTCCTCTTTCATATTCACAAATATACCAGTTTACCGACATATTCAAATTTATGGATGTTTCTTTCTTGGTGACCTAGTGATTCCAAGTTATTCCATTAACCTGTTATTTTATTTCATATTTCTCGGTAACGAGAATACATGAGAGCCCGCCCGCAACGCTACAATCAATACGTTCGTCGCGCTTACATCGTATGATATACGAAATCTTTGAGCTGCAAAAATCTGTTTATATTTTTGCAATCCTTCGTTTCCGGCAGAGTTTTTTGCCGAAATTCGCTCGTAGAAAAGTTTCTGACACTTTTGAAACAGGTTTTGTTCTAAAATGGACAAATCTTGGGACTCTAAAACAATTTTTGAAATCCCATCTTCTGCTCGGTGCCTGCCGGGCACGAGCAAGTCACCATCGGAACCTGCAATCACGGGGACGGGTACTAACCCGCAGGCAGCCGGGCCCATAATGCCTACCGTACCCGGTGTTTCTCCCCTGACGAGTAAGGCAAAGCCGAGCTCGGGCATTGCTGTGGGTACTCCCAAATGCAAAATTAGTAGCAAGGCAAAGCCGAGCGTGCAAGAAAATACTAAATCGTCTAAGACGAAAGTCAAATCCTCTGACAATAAATGTGTTGGTAAGGCTAAGCCGAACCGCGAGGTTGACAACACGAGCAAGGCTAAGCCGAGCTCGGACTCAAAATCGAAGTCTGTGGATTCACGCATTGATAAGCTGGAAGACATGCTTTCTGTGTTAATGGAGAGAATCCCTGCCCCGGCACAGCCGGCTCTGGCCCCACAGACATTCTCCTCTCCGGTTGATAAAAACACGGAGCCCCTCTCGGTAGGAAGATTGACCTCGGGGAAGGCCTTTTGGCCGATGATCTTTATGATGGAAGTGAATCGCCAGGTAGCGAACTTCTTTATGATACCGACGATGTCGGAAGCATGGGCAGAGCTGTTGGTAGTGTGCCTACTACTGCCGGCAAGGGACAAGATTCAATTCCCATGATCGCCGCAAAATTTGCCATGCCCTCGGGGATTGGTGCCCCCTTACATGACGACATAGCTCAATCTATGACTTATTTGATGAGCAACAAACTGGAAGAAAAATCTCTGGATGAGGCGGCTGAGAAATATCTTTCCCCCGAAAACTGTGAATTGCTTGACACTCCAAGAGTGAACACAATTATTTGGGAAAACTTGCGTTCAGCAACTAGAAATAAAGATCTGAAAATTCAGTACATCCAGAAGTCATTAACCAAAGGCTTGTGTGCTTTTGCACGATCTCTGAACCCGGCTACGATGACCGAGGAGCAGCATGATGCATTGGCGCTGCTATGTAATGCCAATTACGGCATAAATTCCATGAGGAAGGATTTGATCAAACCGGATCTCAACCCTCTTTTTCATCATCTGTGCCGGCCAACTTACCCAGTTACCAAACACTTGTTTGGCGAGGATCTGGGGCGCCAGGTTAAAGAACTGCAAGAACAGCAAAAAGCCACGGCAGGTGTTATGAACACGAGAAACCAGCCTCAAGACAGGCAGCAACGCTCATATCATCCTTATCGCAAGGTTACAGACTATGCCAAGCACACCATGAAACGAGCTGGCTGGTTCCCCAATCGAGATCAAGGCAATTCGTCATCCCGTATGTATGGGAACTCAGAGCGCCCTTTTTTAGGGCAGCGCCAGAATTCCAACTTCAAGAAAGGGAATTCAAAACAACAGCCATCACACACCTACACCCCAACAGCCAACAGGGGCAAACAATCGTACCATCGCAAGAAGTAGTCGGGGGAAATTCCCCTTCAGGCTCAAGCACTCAAGAGGTTAGTGTTTGTAATGAAGCCGTGTCTGATATGGTCGGAGGTCGACTGAAGCCATTTTATGAAAATTGGTGCAAAATTACTTCAGATCCATTCTTACTTCAAGCTATTCAAGGCTACAAACTGGAATTTGATCCAGACAAATTCCCCCCCATACAAGACAAGCCCCTCCACACTTACAAGCGAAATGCTATGGAGATGGCTAAGATCCATGAGGAGTTGAATACTCTAGAAAATAAAAACGTCATTGAGCGTTGCTCACACGTCAATGGTGAATTCATTTCACACATTTTCACAAGACCAAAAAAGAATGGAGGAGTTAGACTAATTCTGGATTTGTCCAAACTTAACAAATACATTACTTATTGCCATTTCAAAATGGACAACATTTTCACTGCTGTCTCCCTCTTGTCTGAGGGAGACTTCATGGCTTCAGTCGACCTTCGCGATGCATACTACACGGTACCCATTCATACAGAATCTAGAAAGTACCTTCGCTTTGTGTGGCAGGGACAATTATGGCAATTTAAAACCCTGCCAAATGGGCTTAGCTCTGCCCCCAGGCTATTTACTAAGCTTCTCAAACCTGTGTTTGCCTGTCTTAGACAATCCAAACACAAAGTTGTTGGATATTTGGATGACACTATAATTATTGGTAAAACCAAGTCTAGAACACTAGAATCCGTGACAGCTACTACAATGTTGCTGAGTAGACTGGGATTCATAATTCATCCAATAAAGTCGGTGCTTGAACCGACTCAAGACATTGAATTTCTTGGATTCAGACTTGATACAATTAGAATGGAAATTACACTGCCTGTTAACAAAGGCAAAGACGTAAGAGAGGCATGCATTGGGTTGCTAGAGAAGAAAGCCCCCTCCATAAGGGAAGTTGCGAAGATAATTGGGAAAATAGTAGCAACATTTCCAGCTTCTCAGTATGGGCCACTGCATTACAGGGCACTAGAGAAAAAGAAAATAGCAGCATTAAGGTGCAATAAAGGGCACTTTGACAGACCCATGGTACTTTCACCTAAATCTAAAGATGAAATAAACTGGTGGGTTTCAAATGTTACTTCAGTTAAGTGCCCTATGCATCATGGGAAATTCATGATGGAATTGCGCACCGATGCCAGTGGAAAAGGCTGGGGTGCTACAGATCTAAAATCACAAACGGGGGGCAGATGGAACAGCCAAGAATTAGCTAGGGCTCACAATAATGAAATAAATTATCTTGAGACCCTTGCAGCAGGCCTCGGGTTGAAAGCTTACTGTTCTAACATGAGAAATACACATGTTCTGATTAGGCTTGATAATATGACGGCAACTGCGTACCTCAATAATATGGGAGGTATTAGATCACACTCCTGCAATGAAATGGCCAGTGAAATTTGGGAGTGGTGTAAGGATAGAAATATTTGGTTAACGGCTGCTCATCTCCCAGGTACTCTAAACGTCGAAGCAGACCGCATGTCTAGGAAATTTAATGACAACATTGAATGGATGCTCGATAGGGCTATGTTCAAGTCAATAGTGGGTAGATATGGTCTGCCAGAGGTAGATTTGTTTGCAACTAGGCTCAACGCTCAGCTACCAAAGTATATTTCGTGGATGCCAGACCCTAAAGCTTGGGCAGTGGATGCATTCACCGTAGACTGGGGTACTCTCAATTTTTATGCCTTCCCACCTTTCAACATAATTCCAAGGTGCCTACAGAAGATTAAAGTAGACAATGCACGAGGCTTATTGGTGGTACCAAACTGGCCTACACAAGCCTGGTTTCCCATTCTTGAAGAAATGTTGCTCGAAGAGCCCATGCTTTTGCCATGGAACATTTCACTTCTCACTCAGCCAGTGTCTGGCAGTCCTCACCCTCTCACTAATCTTGATCTCCTTTGTTGCAGGCTTGGCGTGCACACTGTGACCTACATGGATTAACAGAGAGAACTACAGACATTATTGGTGCATCATGGAGAGAATCAACAAAGAAACAATACAACATTTACATCTCCAAGTGGAAAATTTTCTGCGAACAGCACAAACTTCCATGGATGCAGGCTAAAGCTAAGGATATTTTAGAGTTTTTCAGTGACCTTTTTTACAGACATAATGCTAGCTATAGTGCTATCAATACAGCAAGGAGTGCCCTGGCATCAGTCATGAGTTTGGATGATAGCAACTATACGATTGGTTCACATCCTATCATAAGCAAGTACATGAAAGGTGTTTTCCAGCTAAGAACTCCAACCCCACGCTATGCTCAGGTTTGGGACGTCAGTATTGTATTGGATTACCTTCGTCTTCAACCAGCTAATGATAAGCTTCCTTTGTGTAAATTGACTCAAAAATTGAGCATGTTACTTGCGCTTACTTCAGCACAAAGAGTACAAACTCTGTGGCACCTTAATTTGGACAAGATGTGTTTGAAGGCAGACTCGGTGGAATTCCACGTTGATAGCCTGCTTAAGCAGAGTAAACCAGGAAATGTTGGTATAATGGTCAAGATATCAGCATTCCCAGAGGATGAACGGCTTTGTGCCGTATATTGCATTGAACAATATATAAAACTGACAAAAGAAATAAGGAAGTCAGAGAGACACCTGTTCATCTCGTTTCGGAAGCCACACAAAAGGGCATCCTCGCAAACAATTTCGAGATGGATCAGAGTTGTGATGAAAAATTCTGGCATCGATACGGACCAGTACAAGTCTCACTCTACAAGGGCAGCATCTACTTCAATAGCCAAGAAGATGCACATCCCAATGGATGTGATTCTCAAGCATGCCGGTTGGGCCAATGAGAAAACTTTTGAAAAGTACTACAACAAGCCAGTGAATACGGGACATTCTACTTTCACTCAAGCAGTCCTACATCACTGATTCTGATTTCTACCAGGACCAGGTTAGCTATTCCTGATATTTTGTTGACAAATTATTGTCGCATATGTGACTACTGAGCTTTGAAGTCTCATGTATTCTCGTCACCGAGAAATATGAAATAAAATAGGAGGATTAAACGAGAACTTACAGTTTGAAGTTTGATCCGTATTTTATGAGTATTAGGAGGTTAGAGAATACATGCCCTACCTCTCCCTCCCTTGCTCAGGATCATTAGTATGTTCTCATCAGTCCTATTTTATTTATTTTATTTGTTCATCAGTAGTCACAGTTGCTTTGAAGATTGATTGTAGCGTTGCGGGCGGGCTCTCATGTATTCTCTAACCTCCTAATACTCATAAAATACGGATCAAACTTCAAACTGTAAGTTCTCGTTTAATCCTCCTATTAATGAATGAACTACAATATTCAGAATCCAGTCTGCATATATTACTTGTTGCTATGTCAGGTAAGCTTTGGGCAAGCTTTAAGGTATAGTGTCTCAGTGCCTATGAGCACTGAATGTTTTCAGAATGTAGCCTACGGCAATGATCATTGGAATGCATCAGTAAATACTTGACTGAAAAAAGATAATGAACTAGAATCAAAATATAATCAAATCATATTTCATCATATTTAAGCAGGGTGGCTTCTTTAGCAGACAATTGATACACCATTATACTTGGAAGCCTTTCAAATCATAGGTGTGCAATTTCAGACGTAATTCTTTGCTTTCATCCCAAATTGTTTTATCAATTGGGTAAAATTATGATAAATTAAAATTCATTCCATTTACTTCTTTGAAGAAAAAAAGAAGAAAAATGGTGACCAAATTCAAAGGATCCTCATCTCTGTAATATCTTTGTATGGCTATCAAGAAGCCCCAAAAGGCAAATATAATCTCCCCTAGTCTAAAAAGCACAACTGGCCACTTTTGAGTATTCCAAACAGGTCAATATTCGATCAGCCAATGTGACCTCAGCTAGTGTGGAAAGGGCTGTAATAGCAGATTATCCAGAACAAAACTAATTCTCACCGTTTTCCGATTATAATCTACATATAGGGTCGGAGGACCTCTTTTTAGAGTGCTCTCTTATGGAATAAACAATGAGATAGTCAGTCAGGTTGGTCTGCACATGTATGTACAACTGTTCACCTTTGGTTTGGTTTGATGGTTTGTTTTACCTGACTGCTAAGAAAGAATGTGTCTGCTTGTATTAAAGTAAGCAACCAGGGTAATGACGGCTGTAAGTACTCTCTGAGGGACTTGGTAATGAGGATTAATGCTTTACCAATGGGCACTAGCGCATCAACTTGGTTTTGAACGCCGGACCTCCTGGTTACAAGACCACTGCTCTACCACTGAGCCATCGCATCTCCTTCAAACCTTTAAACCATAACAGGTCAAATTTCTTCCGTTGGGGTTCAGCGAGGTGAGAAACAAAATGCTCCCTGGGCTAAGTGTATGGACTATTGAATACAATAACACATTACCTATCTATATCAAAGTGTATGCTCTATGTTCTCAACTCAGGGGTTGGTTCAATGGCTTGTTTAAATGGTTTGTTTCACAGGAATAGTGAGAAAGCATGTGTATGCTTGTAAATAAGCAACCAGGGGAGAGACTGATGCATGTTCTCTGAACGAGTTATAGTATGGGCATTCAGGTTTTTTAACAGAATAAACTACTTACCTGTCTGAGCCATTCCATACACACTCAAACTTGTCGAATATGCAGTCATTCTCATAGAGGGAACATAGCTTGCTTCGTAGGTACTCATGGACGGGAAAGGTCTCTACTGGCTTGGTATCCATTAGAAGATCCCATACCTTATAATGTGAATAGCAGAAAGAGAGAGGGGGGAGTAGGAGAGAAAGAGAGGGAGAGGGAAAGGGGGAGGGTGAGGGAGAGAGAGGTGAGGGAGAGAGGGGAGGGTGAGGGAGAGAGGGGAGGGTGAGGGAGAGAGGGGAGGGTGAGGGAGAGAGGGGAGGGTGAGGGAGAGAGAGGAGGGGGAGAGAGAGATAGAATGAGAATAAAGAGGGAGTGTAGGTAAAGAGATGAAAAGCGAGATAAAGACAAAGCATGAGACATTGAGAAAGAGGAGAGACATAGAGGAGAGGGGGAAGCAAGAAAACACTATTACTATTTCAGTTCACATAAAACTGCCACAAGTGTCACAAATAAAATTTAAAATTTGACAATTTCTTATGCTTCATATACAAGTTACATTGCATTATATTTTTTGTCTGATAAAAAAAAGGTAAATAAATTACCATTCAAATGTACCCTGCAAACAAAACAGTTTCTCTTCTACCTATCTTCAATCCTCACATCATACAATCATGTATACAAACGCAATTATATCACATTGACCACAAAGACATAGTCAATCCAAAAAAAATACAACAGTATACAAAGGGTTTTACCCCCCCCCCCCCCCCCCCCCCCAATCAAAAGAAAGAAAGAAAATAAAATCCATAAATAGAAGATTAATTGCACCTCCAGCAGACAATGTTGAATGGTATCATATGGTTGACTACACTTGATGGCTTATGACTACATACATGTTAGACATAAAATCATGTTACAGTTGAATGACTTCTCTGCATGCGTGTATGAAACACATCATGTTACAGTTGAATGTCTTCTCTGCATGTGTATGAAACACTAGTGTCATGGATGGCTTATGACTTCATGTTAGACATCAAATCGTGTTACAGTTGAATGTCTTCCCTACATGCGTGTATGAAACACTAGTGTCGTGGATGGCTTCCCATTGCTACCACCACACACCACCTCCGTGTACGCAACGGGGTGGCGGAAAGGTTAGAACAATACAGGCATAACTGGGGACATATTATATGACATGCACTGGGTGGGTGTTTGGTGGTACATGCAATAAGGTCACTTAAAGAGAAGGTTGAGTTTTGGGAAGAGTTGATAAATAATTTGTGAGCGTTATCATTATATTATGCAAGTGTGGCTCTTCAAATGCCTTAATATTCTAAATATGGCATGTAACATCATAGAAATTGGGACAGATTTTTATGCCACATGTTTTTGTAGTCCCATATACATCTTTCTGTGTACAGTGCTTGTAATTTTACCGAGACTGGGCCAGATTTCTTATCATTTTGATGATTCCAGAACCTTGCAGTACACACCAATACTTATATACTGGATGATCAACCTTTTCTGATCGATTTCAAACCGTTTCTTTCGCAATTCAATCGCATGACCAGAACTCAACTTTATCTTTAAAAACAATGGTTGATTTCATCGACCCGTGTTTGAGGTGCAAGCAGGAAATTGACAGATACGCAACATGTACAGGAAAGGAAATCCTGTTGTAAAGAAGCTGCAGAACCTACTGCATTGCTTCAAGTTGGCTATTCAGGATATTATTCCAAACTAAAATACGTCAGAAACAGTAACTAGTTGGCTCCTCGATCGTAAATACAATGACAGACCATGACAAATACCGTATTTGCCGGCGAAAAGGCCGCAGTGTTTTTGGAAGAAAAAATATCCAAAAGTCGGGGTGCGGCCTTTACGCTACAACAACAAAATTCAGCGGTCAAAACATCACGTCAATTTGCTGCCGCGCAACGCAACTGCGCAGGTCGAAAAGCGCTATTTCGGATTACACCGCACATCGAGGTAGGGGTATTGTAGGATACCAAATCTACGTGAGATACAGTACTAGCTTAAAAGTCGATGAAGATCTGCTAAATTACGATGATTTTTTAGATTAATTTCTTGTAAATTTATAAGAATATTGATGAATTTGGTATCAGTTTGTAAAAAAAAAAGAGTGTTCTACAAGAAAATTACGATGATTTCGTTTGGTCCGTTTTTTTTTTTTCTCTCTCTTTTTTTTTTTTCCTCTACGAAATGTCAAGTTGGGGGTGCTGCCTATACGGCACTGCGGCCTTATCGCCGGCAAATACGGTATACAGTCAACTCTTCATATTTAAAGTGGAATCTGTTGGGGACCACAAAATATAGTTTGACTTACGTAAGATTTGATTTTGGTAGAGTAAATGACACATTTCTTGCATAGTTTGGTCAAAAAAACTTATTTGACATGGGGAAAGTTTGACTTGTGCTACTTCATGAACTGATGAACTTTCAGTATGTAGTGATGTTTTGGATTCCAGGGTATTGTTTAACTAGATTGCTTTAATATCTGACATGTGTTATCCAATCCAAAGAACTTCTCATTAACCAAACCAAGGAGAGAAGAATTTTTTGTAATGTAATCCAATTGAATGTATACGTCAGTATTAAGTTCCTCTTTACGAATGATTTCTTTCACCTGCTACAAATAATGGTGTTTACAGTCAGAATGCGAAAGTAATAATGCTTGTCCTACACTGCAACGGCTAATGATGCAATTCCCACCCTGACCATTGAGATACAATTATTCCTAACAAGTGAATGAGATCATTCATCATGAGGAACTATGCATTAAATGTGATTACATAACGAAAATGGCCTAATTAACTTAGTCTGGGATGAGCAAACTGCCATATGATGAGCACAGGAACTCTCCAAGTAAAAGGGAAGTTTTTATACTTTGATGATTTGAAAGAAGTTTTCTTTTAAAGGGCAAGCCCACTCCACAAAAACTTACTTTCAATAGAAGCAGAAAAATCAGACAAACCAATCAAAACAAGTTTGAGCAAAATCTGATAACTAATGAGAAAGTTAGGAATTTTTGATGACATGAAAAACTTTGAAAATCACAAGACAAATTAGCAACTCACTCTACGTACATATCGAATAGATGAGAAAGTATTGTCTTACCTTTACTGAAAGGTAGTCTCTTGATATAAGATATCTACCGCTGTGACTAAACCTGACATCTGATATTGATGATATGATTTCTGAGAAGAATGACCTATTGCTCGGATCCTCCGGTTCTTCAAAGACTGCAAAACAAACAAAAAAGGACAAATTAAATAAAACAAAAGTGGCGTTATATTTCACATTGATCCGCAGGAGGATCATTCAACCATGCTTTCGCTAAAAGTATTTTCATGGTTCCTTTTTAATGAATGCGGCAAAATGTACCCAACATCTTTATCAACAAATTACACAGCTCTTAGTTTTCTTAGTTATAGGTGTCGTGGTCGAGTGGATATGTCGCCGGACTGTCGATCGCAAGGTCCGCGGTTTGAGTCCCGCCGCGGCAATAATGTCCTTTAGCAAGACATTGATCTACATTTGCCACACTCAACCCAGGTGATGTAAGTGGGTACCTGGCAGAAATTAATTCCTTGAAATGCTGGAGCGCTGTATAAACGGCAGCTAGGCTAAAGCCGGGTAATAATAAATGCGCCTCGGAATAGAATTATCTAGATAGAGGGCGCTATAGAAATGCCTATTATTATTATTATTATTATTCTATAAAAACAGTTAATGAACCTTACAGACAGACATTTGACAAATTTGGAAAGGTGAATGTCTGTAAAGAAATGTAATGAATCATTCTGAGCTGTTTTGTTTCACTGTGAAGGAACAAAGATGTTAAAAGAAGATGAAATCTTCTGAACACTGGCCTTATATTTCATATTGCTCCGCTGGAGGATCATTCAACCATGCTTTCGCTAAATGTTCACGTAGGCACTTGAAGTTATGTTTGGTTCAAAGCTTCATAAAGTTGAACACAATCGATTGCAAGTATTTTCATGGTTCCTTTTGAACGAATGCGGCAAAATATACCCAACATCTTTATCAACAAATTTACAAAGCTCTTAGTTTTCTATGAAAATACTAAATGAACCTTACAGACAGACATTTGACAAATTTGGAAAGGTAAAGGTCTGTAAAGAAATGTAATGAATCATTCTGAGCTGTTTTGTTTCACTGTGAAGGAACAAAGATGTTAAAAAGAAGATTAAATCTTGTTGCCATAGCGATACTAAGGAAAGAATCCATAAAATATTCAAGAGAAGCCATGATTGAAGTTACCCATCACGCTCAAATTCAAATGCTCACTACACAATGCTGAAAACTTACAAACTTTGCTTCAATCTCTTTTCACATTATCTTCCCCGACACTGAACTAATGTACCATGTCACTTGAGAAACACACAGTTCCATTTTAGAGTTAATAAACATCATCCTAAGTGGCTTTAAAATGAACTATGATTACAAAGCAATTATCAAATCATGATTTAGAGACAGTCTTGATGTTGTGCTACTTACTTTTTGCGCTCTGGTCGCAGAGTGCCGACTGGCGCATGTCACATAACCTAATAGTTCCTTTGCTACTGCTATACACAAATAAATTACAATCCTTTGGATGGAACTCGGCCGCCGTGATGACCTCTGTTAGGTCCTCCATGTTGGCCGGTTTGATATCTACAATGTCTGAGAGGCATGGAAGTTAAGGTCATAACAACATCATTTCCACGTATCAAGTAGTACTGCATTATTGGGAGGGAGGGGGATGGTATGAAAATACAATCGTGTAAGACTGCCAATCAGCAGCAGTTTTGAGTTAAAAGCTCTTGACAAGAGTAAGTTTAAAGGGAGTGTAGCATGGCAAATGCTGGTTAACGCCCTCTTGGACAACTGCACGTAAACGAATGGACTTGATTAACGGTGGTCATCGACTTATTCTCTACATGGTCATCGTTCGCGAAACAGACCAAAGTTCTCCTCACGCTTTGGTTTCGCGTATGCTGCACGCACGTGATTGCTGCGGTCGCGTCGTATATACCCGATAGGCACCGAGTCAGGCCACAGGAAAGAAAGACACGTAGTCTTGTCAGGCTACACTCCCTTTAAGAACGAACTCTCAGAGAAGAGAGTCCACCGGCCACAGTGATAACGTTCTCTTATGTTCTCTTCCCAGGCACAGGGGACAGGCGAGGCCAAATACACAATGATGATGTTGGTGATAATCACAATCATACTACTACTAACAATAATGACGATGATGATGATAATAATAATGTAAAATTGTAAAAGGCATATAGTAATTACAAATTAAATCTCTATGCATTTTACATTGTAAGCCTCAATAATATAATCATCATCATCATAATAATGGTAATAATGATAATAATGATAAGAAAATAGTTTTTTATCGTAATGATAATAATGAATAATTTCTTTTCCATCAGGACTGAAAAGGATACTGAAGCTCTGATCAGTGATGCCTAGATGCCAGAGGTTGATCCGGAGGTCGTCTGCCGATATGTACGTCTCGCCATCGCTGTTGACGGATATTGAGTTGATGTGGTAGGTGTGGGCGTTGGCAAACACTCTCCTGGGGCTGGCCTCCACCATCAGCTCCATGGGCTCCACCACGGGTAACCTGACCGAGGTGACGTTGGTCGGGTCAAGGAGGACCCCGTCCTCGCCCAGCAGGTTGGAGCCTGTCCACTTCTTGTCCCGCTCCGAGACTTTCCATAATTTGACAGTTTTATCTGGAAGGGAAACAAGAAAATACAGCATGGATAGAATGATGGAAGCCATTGGTATCCTTTCAATATAACTTTGCTTTGACAGGGATCCTGAATTAAATTATTTTTAAAATCAGCGCTCATAATAAACAGGAGAGGGAATCAGGCTTTGATGTAACAGCGCTTCTTCTCCTTTTTAAGAATAATGTACTTTTTCTATCTTCATCTAGGGCATTTTTTTAAAATTGATATTTTATAAGAGCCATCTGTGAAAGCTTCTACAGGTGTACATTGAGGGATGTCCAAAATTAGCTATATATATATATATATATATATATAAACAGATAAATGAATGGATGCTGCTTCAAGGTTCCATTTATTTCAAAGTAACACCAAAGAACTACAGTAGATTGCAAAGGTACTTCAATTTGAATAGACAAAGATATTGATGTCAGGCACAGATGAAGTGCTAGTAATAATTCTAAACAGGGCCCTGTTGCATAAAACTTACCACTGATGGTAACTTTGCCATTAATATCAACTACCATGGCAACATTACTCAACAGCCAATCAAATCAAGGTCTCATGGAAGTTACCATCACTGCTAAATTGTATGCAACGGAGCAGAAATAATATACATAAGCTGCGAGTATATTATGAATGTTTTTTATGGTCCTTTGTTTATATCGAGTTCAAACAATTATCATGAATAATGATCTTCATTTCCTAAGCATAGAATTAGGCTAATTAACACAGCAACAAAGGCCACATTCTTCTTCCGCTAATATGAATATGTGTCACTTATCAATCTTTTAAATGTTTTGTGATACGAACCTTATACATATTCATGTGTGTAAATGTTAATTATGGGCATGCGCACATGATGGAAGCGTAAAAGGTTTTTTTTTTTTTTTTTTTAAAAACCTAAAAGCGTCTGCAACAGGTATTCTATTGTTTAGTTATGAATTCATACTGTTGTGTACTGGTAGTTATGATTTTTTGAATATAATGTCACCTTGCGTCATTTACCATCAAAAGAATATCTCAATGTACAAGGTTCAAGGATCAATCAATGTACTCACCATTTGTTGAAAGAAGAAAATGTGCGTGATTTTGCCTGGGAAGCCATTTGATTTTGTTAATTTTTTCTTCTATTTCTAAACTTTTGAGATAGTCAAATTCAGGCTCGTGGCTTTGGAAGGTGCTGTACACATTGTATTCACCCCTCGGTGGTGTTGAATTTCTTGACTGCAAAAAAAAAAGGGATGAGAAAAAGAAAAGTGGTAATAAAGTCATGAAAGGAGGAGTTTGATTTAAAAATGCTAGAATATGCTGCAATATCATGTGTTTGGATTCGGATTTGGATTGGAGCAACGTTAACTCATACACTTTCAAACAGAGTTAATGATTGCCTTGTGGTTCAAAACACAAAATATATTATTTGGTGCTCGGTGCTCTGGTTGGATTTTCCCTAACATGGGAAAGAGAAGACCAATTACAACTTCACGAAGGCCCAAAAAACAACACAAGGAGATGCAATGTAGAAGACAGACCAAACAAATTAGAATTAATAACAATAATAATAATGATTAATAAATAAATAAATAAATACATTAACAAAATTATTGCAAGCAAACATAATTTCAACCATAATTTAACGTGAACAAATCAGCACATTACACTTAAGGAATAGATATATTATTATTTATAATTAAATCCAGTTCAAGTTAAAAATCGGCTTCTAAAAAATTGTTACTTATAATTCTTTAGTCACAAGTTAACAGCAAAATGATAATTATTAAAAGTGAAGTGCAATTAGACAAGAGAGAGACAAAGAGAGAAAGGGGGAGAAAGAGAGAGAGAGAGAGAGAGAGAATGTGAATATTATAATTAATCTTCATATAGTGTATATTTCTGTACATCCATTGGCTACACATATTATGTACTGTGTACAATAATGTACGGTTGCATGCCGGTGGTATGTGATTTCCTTTACAGATCTAGCATGTCATTGATCCATTTCACTTCTCTTCCCCTTGCACAAAAAGGATGGATCCGAATAAGGAAATCCCTTGCCTCAGGCCTCAGACACACACCGATATGTCCATGTACGTATGTACTTGCATGTATACACACAATCACAAGCCCTGCTTGATATTACAATCAAATCAAGCCAAATCTTACACTAAAACCACTGTATAGGTATGAGTACATGTACATGTAATGTACATGTACATGTAGATAGATACACTGCTCATCAGTACAGAACGGGATTGAGATGTTCTAATAATAATACATAAGGACAGAGCAAAGACACATTTATTCAGTGGACTATTTTCATAATGTAACCAATTCTAATGCATACATCTTTGTGAAGTGCCTCGATACACATCATTTCATTCATCTGTTACGAATAATAAATAATTGTATTTCAGTAGTCAGAATGCGAACTTCATAAATATATTAGTTGTTGCCAGGTAGGGCAAACATTATGGCTTGCCCTACCTAACAACATAGAATATATGCATTTTGCATAGTCTATGAAAAATATAGCTCATCATTTTCAATTTGTATCAAGTGATAGCCATGTATTACCCATTTGTACTTCTTATCACATTAGGGATTAAATTATCATAAAGACATCTGGCCAATAACCTGCACAATTAGGTCAATAGATCAAATGTAAGAGTTTTAGGAAGTGTTACAGAATGAAATATATGTGAAATGTACATGTACATGTATATGTAAATGAACAGGAAAATAATACATATAAAATTAATGACATTGTCCTATTCCAAGAATTGGGTGGGGCATTTTTTGTGGGGCATCCAGACTGGAAATGATGAGGTCTGCATGCATGAGCCCAATATCAAAATATTAAAATTTAGGAGTCAAGATTTAAAATTTGGGCGGCCACATGTCCCAGATGCCTGTAAACAGTTGATCAGGTCAGGTCAGGTCAGGGTTAGGATTTAGGCTTAGGGGAAAGGTTAGGGTTAGGGTTACATGTACTTGTATAGTGGGGTATTCCACAGTTCCACAATTCTTACCGAGTCTTCTCGTTGAAAGATTACTACTCTCCCGCCTTTATCACCTGTTGCTAGTAGTTCGCCATCGTGGTTGAATTCACATGTTGAGATTATATCGGCTGTAAGAGTAAAAATAACAAAATTGAAAGATTATGATTTGTTGAAATGACATTGGCTGTCTAGTAAACAAACAAATCACCTGTTTAGAGAGCCATAAGAGTGTTAACTTACATGTACATGTGTAACTCTGTATTAAAGTAGTTAGTACATGTACAGTCAAACCAGCTTTGGTGACCACCTGTATACACCGATTCGGTTTGAGGGTTTTATGTACCTGCCCGCCGGTGGCGGCGCTATAACTGGGGGGCTTCTCCGATAGTATTATAGGCCTAGATTCTAGAGTGCAAGGGCTAGACTAATTCTTTCTTACTTAACTATTACTTTATTCCTTACAATGTAGGGCAGGTCCAAGCTATTTGCTTTGTGACGTACGGGACATTCAGAGACTTTAAACAAGAAATAACAATGGATGACATTATTTATATGGCTATCTTTTGGTATGAGTCTGTGGCTATTATGGCCTAGTTTATTTGTGGAAAGTTTTAGTTCTGACCAATTCATAAATTAATTTTTAATGTAATTAATGTGCTGCGTGACGTACGGGACCAGAGAATTTCGGACTTTTTCAAAAATAAGTTCATCATAAAAGTTCTCTGAATTCATTAAGTTATGAGATTTATGGTAATGATATCTTAATTCATTATGGAATCAAGCATTAATCACAACTATTACCATATTTTTCTGACCTTTCATTGTTATGTAATATACCAAAACATAAATGTGTGTATGTGACGTACGGGACACGTGACGTACGGGACACCTTTTCCCTATGGGAAAATGCATTGAAATGAAGAATTTTCGTCAAAATTTGTTAAATGTGAACAATTTTAACTTAAATCAGTGACAATTAGAGTGTTTTAGAACCCAATTAGATCCTCTGACCATCACTTAATATCCTCTGTGTTAATTTATGGGGTAAATCAATACAAATATTACTTTAACAAAGAAAACAAATTGAATTAATATATTCATACACACTACATGTATATTACCATTTTTATTCCATTTACCCATCTATCATGTGCAGTCATGCTTCTTTTCTCATTTCTTTTATCCATTCCATTCAACATTGCAAAATGTTTTTAAATAATAATTAATGAAGAAGATGAACTTGAACTTGAAAACTTTTATTTAAACTTGTTTGAAACACAGGGGCACACTCGGCACATCATATTTTGTCAAAGAACATTTCTTATGCTCTAAGTGTTTGTGAAGAAAGATACATTAAAAATATGAAGTCTTTTCTTCATAGCTTGTTTGAATTACTTGATAGTAATATCATAGAATTTTGAAGGAATTCAAAGATAATGCTGAACATATTGTCTTTTTTAAATCCTTTTATCACAGATTAGAACATGTATGTTGCTGTCATATATTCAAGAATTGTGATGTACATTAATGTAGCCTACATGTTTGTGAAAGATGGATACAAAAATATAAATCTTGAATGTATTTTGTATTGATTAAAGACATCTTATTAACACCACCAGATATAAGAAACTAAAACCCTAAAGGTTTGTGTGACCTTTTCCACAATTCAAAAGATTAAAGCAAAATCAACAAAAATGCATGGGTGTAAAAGTGATAAAAATCTTAAGTGGGTGAGAGTGTGAAATACTCAAAAAGGCTATCCTTCCTTAAAAGTTATGATTTAGTTTTTAGGAGATCAAAATTCCCAAGCTGGCTCCATAACATGTACAGTGTATGCTGTAATCCTTTACCATCATATATGACATTTAAATAGAATATCAAAAAAACCTCACATGGAGAGCTTGATAGCATACATGTGCTAAGATTCTTACCTGCAGCATCTATGAGTTGTAAAAGCCAGCTTTTGGTGCATCTACTACCTTATAATTTCATTAGACTCATTCCAGGAACTAGTACACTATTATGATTTACATATTTAGCATCCTGCCAATGTTGGGGACATCAACTGGCAAAATACCAAAGTTGATAATACCAGGGGTCTGGCTTGAAGACTAATTACATCAAATTCAGTACAAAGTTACAAACAAGTAAATTCCTAGAAGGGACCCAGTTGGAATGATCCCTGTATACAACAAGTTTCCTAACACAGTATATATTCTCCTTTTGGTCATTTCCTTTTTCACATCTTGCATTGGTTTTATATGGGGTTGTCCCGTACGTCACACACTTGTCCCGTACGTCACATTTCTTAATTTGATTATGTAATCAACACAGAATTTTTTTAATTTTTGTTAAACCTATTTTTTGTTAGGTATTCATCTAAATTAGAACTTCCTAGAATATCTTTAAAAAAAAAAATTATTTTCATAATTAAAATTAAACAAATTATGATCAAATTGTGACGTACGGGACAACACACTTTGGAACCTACCTCATTTGCATAATTAATTAATTTTGAAAGTTTTTATATTTTTTCCCTATTTTCTAGCATGATGGTCTACAATTCCTGAGATATTTAATTTCAAACAAATAAGTCAAACGAGATACAAAAATTAAAATGTAATGTCCCGTACGTCACGCTAATTAATAAAAATCGAAGTTCGTGACCTTGGCACTCTTCGTATTTTTTTTTTTTTTTTTTTTTTTTATCAGATTCATAAAATTCATAGTTTCAGCTTTAAAATGAGGTATAGTTTGTTAAATATATATAAAGATGAAATTTGAACCCCAGAGGGGACAATAGCTTGGACCTGCCCTGTAACAGTAAGACTCTGAAGAGTAGACCATAACGTAAATATTAATTAGATCAGTCAGACGCCCCCCAGTTATGGCGTCACCTTATGAGGGCGCACTTCCACCAGAAGTCGCCCGAATCGGTGTATAGAAAGACCACCTGTCTACAAAGACTACATTTTCTGTTTCCCTTAAAAATGGTTTCTCATTTGAAACTATAGGCACCTGGACATGTACAAACAGACAACATTTTTTTTTTTAAATTAAAAAATGGCCGCCAGGTATTCAAGTATTTGCCTGTGAGCCTGGGAGTGTACTCTAGTACCTCATTACACGGTTATGCACAGCCTTAGTACATAAATGTATCACAATAAACTTGTGTACATGTAGACAATTTAAGAAAATAATACCAAGGTGAAAAAAGGGTTCACAAGTAACTCGCTTCCTGAGGAAGGCCACTACAGCAGCATTTCCTTTGCTAGCTCTGTACATGTGCATGTTCATACCGTACATTGTGTACATGGACATGATGTGCACAGGATACAACTCCTTATATTTTATCAATTGTATGACCTTTACACAATTCACTATTGAAGGTGCTTTGAAATCATGACTCACTTGTGAATCTTTACAATAATGAATAACAGCAATCTTTAAATTGATCTTGCTGGTTTTTAAACAGAAATGCATCGAGATGACAAGTAGTTTGGCTATCTACATGTAACAACAAATGGCTCAGTGGTAAAGCAGTGGTCTCATAACTGGGAAGGTTCGAAAGCAAGTCGATTTGTGCCCTTTAGTAAGGCATGAATCCTCATTACCACGTCCCTCGGAGAGGAGTTGAGGCTGCCGGTCCTTGGGTCGATTACTTACAAGCATAATACATGCTTTCTTAGCAGTCATGTAAAATAATCATCAAACATCAAAGCTTTCTTTTCCCCTTACCTATGTGTACATATACTGCTTTTTTTTTCTCGCCTTGAGCAAGTGAGCTACATGTACATG
Organism: Strongylocentrotus droebachiensis; assembly: GCA_035222895.1. Classification (NCBI taxonomy): domain Eukaryota; kingdom Metazoa; phylum Echinodermata; class Echinoidea; order Camarodonta; family Strongylocentrotidae; genus Strongylocentrotus; species Strongylocentrotus droebachiensis. Next base: position 92,114 of record JAVYIG010005036.1, read on the forward strand.
TACATGTATGCAAGTGACGGCAACATGTAATTCTACAGGCACTGTCATAAATTCTCTATTCCAAAATAATTGAATATTAAATACAATACCCGGTAGATCATTAAAAATAAAATAACGACCTGCAAAGTATGCATGTTACATACATGTATGTCCACTTCATTACACACGTAGTATAATGCTGTATACACAGTCACAGGTCTAATTGAAAGATTAAACGAGAACTTGTTTGAGATTTAATCTCAATTATATAAGTAATATAAATGAGGGTTTACGTTAAATGAGACCCCGTTAGTGCGCATGCGCTAATCAGCAATATTCGTAGAAAGCCGAGGATGTGCCTACTGAACCAAGCAGAAAGATAACGAGAACTGTAATTAATAACAATACCCAGCACTAGGGAGGGTAAGGGAGGGACGTAAACCCTCATTTATATTACTTATATAATTGAGATTAAATCTCAAACAAGTTCTCGTTTAATCTTTCAATTATACTACGTAATACCAATTTCGGGATTACGTTAAATGAGATTTCGAAGCTCAGTAGGCCATCCGAACCAGTGCTCAACACAATAGTATACATTATTGATAGCAAGATAAAACATGCTGCTAAAAAGGTAAACCAGCTGACCTTATAAATGCGATGCCAAAACTAGGGCATCCTTTAGGACGTCATGATTGCACCTGTGAAGTTAACGTTCCTGTTCTCCACTGGTTTCATGTAATAAGTTCGAAACGTCCGTTCAGAAGACCAGCCTGCCTGGGCTAGTATATGCTTGATAGGCAGATTTGTACTGTTTGCCGCCGAAGTAGATGCAGCTCTAGTGGAATGAGCTTTGTAGATGTCTGTGTCGATCCCTGCCAAGGTCAACGTTTCCTTCACCCATCTGGCGATGGTCTGCGTAGTAACGCGTTTGTGCGGTTTCTTGAAGCTGATGAACAGATAGCGTTCCTGTCCCCGGATGCTCTCCGTTCTGCGCAAGTAGTGCCGCAAGTAGTTAAGTACACATAACCTCCTGTCTGGTGGATATGCCTTCATTTTCAAGTTGAAGTTCACATTCCCCGGTTTTGTTTGCTTTAGGAGGTCCTTAAAAATGAACAGAACTTCGCTGCCCTTGATTTTCATGTAGTCAAGATGCAAGCTGTGCAGTGACTGGACCCGCTGGGCCGAGATCAGCGCCATAAGTGTGCAAAGTTTCATAGTCAAAGTTTTTAGCGTGAGCGAATTCGCTGGTGCCCACTTTCGTAGATAATTAAACACTATGTTCACATCCCAAATCTCCTTATACCTTGGCGCTGGAGGGCGCAATTGGAATGCTCCTTTACAAAAACGACTAATAAGAGGATGAGTTCCAACTGTACGTGACGAATCCTCAAGTACTAGGAATGCAGACAAGGCGCTGCGTGCAGAATTTATAACACTATAACTAGCTCTTTCACTTTCAAAGAGTTCCGACAAAAAATCAATTACATCATTGGATCTCGCCTGGAGATAGTTCAAGCCTTTTTTATGGCAGTATTTCTTCCATTTCCTTATGTAAACGGCATAGTTCTTTGTCGTTGATGCTCGCCACGATGCTGCTATTACATTGATAGCTCTTGCACTCAAACCTTTACTTTCTAGTGGCTGGCGCAGCACCTGCAACAAAGCAAATCAAGTTGATTATTAAGCGGGTGTGGCTCATTTGTAATAGGCTGTGCTAGTAAGTTTGGCCTTCTAGCTATGAACATTGGCTCCCCAATAATCATACCCTTCAAAAGAGGGAACCATGGTTGGGTAGGCCAGTTTGGAACTACTAGTAGGCCTGTTGCATCATCGCATTTAATCTTTTGTAAGCATTTTGCGATGAGGCAGAAGGGTGGGAATGCGTAGAAACTTAATGGTTTCCAGTCGATTGTGAAAGCATCAACTGTTTCAGCTCCAGGGTCAGGCAGCCATGAGATATATCTGTCAACTTGCTTATTTAATCTTGATGCAAATAGGTCTATTTCTGGGGAACCAAATTGCTGAGCAATTTCTTTGAATGCATCTGTATTTAGCATCCACTCTGTCTTGTGGTTAAAGTGTCTAGACATGTGGTCTGCCTCTGTGTTAAGTTTCCCTGGTAAATGGGCAGCTGATAGCAATATGTTCCTGCTCATGCACCATTCCCAAATGTGTTTGGCTGCCTCATTGCAATCTGCGGACTTGCAGCCCCCCATATTGTTAATGTATGATACTGCAGTTACATTATCAACACGGAGTAGTACATGCACATTTTCCACATCAGCACAGAAGGATTGAACGCCAAACCCGGCAGCGACTGTTTCAAGGTAGTTTATGCCATAATTTCTTGCTTTGTGCAATTCTTTTTCATTCCATCTACCACCTGTGCATGATTGGAGGTTAGTAGCACCCCAGCCAGCCCCACTGGCGTCCGTGCGCAACTCGAGGTCTGGTTTCGGTCTTCTTATTGGAGCGAATGAAGACGTTACATGCTCGACCCACCATTGAAGTTCACCCTTGGCTTCAATTGAAAGTGTCATTTTTCTATCGAAATGACCTCTGTTTGCTTTTAGTGCTGCAATTTTGTCTCTCTCTAAAGTACGATAGAAGAGAGGGCCATATTGGACTGCTGGGAAAGTTGAAACAATCTTTCCAATAACCCTGGCAACGTGCCTTATTGAGGGCTCTTTAGTGTCAATAAGCTCTTGACAGAGGCGTTCGACTTCGAGCGCCTTGCTTTCTGGAAGCCTAATTTGCATAGTATTTGTATTCAGAACAAAGCCAAGGAACGTTATCTCTTTGGTGGGGGTAAGTACCGATTTTTCAGGGTGAATAATGAACCCGAGTTGTGCAAGGATGTCAGTGGTAGCCTTAACAGCTGCTTTGAGCTTTTCCTCATTTTCTGCAATGAGGATTGTGTCATCCAAATATCCTACCACAATGTGACCAGCTTGTCTGAGCTTAGAAAAAACTGGCTTTAGTAATTTTGTGAATAGCCTTGGTGCTGTACTGAGACCATTGGGCAGTGCTTTGAATTGCCAACATTGACCATTGACAATAAATTTGAGGTATTTCCTATCCTCTTGGTGGATCGGTACTGTATAATATGCATCTCTGAGGTCGACAGAGGCTAGAAAATTGTCAGGGGATACAAGATCCAGGACAGTGTGGATATTATCCATCTTAAAATGCTGATACATCATGCATTTATTCAATTCTGAAAGATCGAGGATTAGACGTACACCTCCAGTTCTTTTTGGCGTAGTAAAAATATTAGAAATGAATTCACCCTCTTCATGTACACAGGGCTCAATAACATTTTTACGATGGAGGCTAGTAATTTCTACTTGAATGCGCTTAGCATCCGGGAGGCTCCGTTTATAGCGTTTAGCCTTTAATTCATGCAAGTCTTTAATTTTTTCTACATCAAACTCGATCTTGTATCCCGAGACAGCCCTAATAACAATAGGGTCTGTTGTTAGCTCTTGCCAATTTTTCCTAAAATACCTCAGTCGACCGCCCACTGGGGGAACACTACATGTACTACTAGTACTAGCATTAGTCAAATCATTTTCGCTAAAAATGTGATCAGAGTGTGATTCACTGACCTTGTCGTGACTTGGTCTTGGGAGTTCTACTTCCTCCTCTGCTGGCCCATGGGACCCCTCTGGGCACCTGGCGCTTGCATTTGAGGCTGGTTCGGAGCCTGAGACTGAGTGTACGGAGGCAGTCTGCCCCTCCTGTTCTGTCTGTACCCTAAAAAAGGGCTACCCTGCGATCCTGACATTGGCCTGCTATACCCGTGGGATTGGCTCTGTGAGCCCCAGCGGTGCCCCGGTGCATTGTAGCCACGTCCCCGGTAGGGATGCGAAGCAAAACGGTGTTTGAATTTGTCCCTCATCACACCGGCCGCTGCCAGTTGCTGATCTTTGAGATCCTTCACCTGCTTCCCTAGATCATCACCAAACAAAAGTCTAGTAGCTGGCAGAGTAGGTTTGCACAGATGCGTAAACCTTGCATTCAAGTCAGGTTTTATGAGCTCTTTTCTCAGGCAGTTTAGTTCAAAGTTAGCGTTGCAAATTAACGCCAAAGCATCTTGCTGTGTATCAGTTATACCGCCCGTAGAAACGGAGCGGGCAAATGCATTGATGCCATGAGTGAGTGATTTTTGGACTCGTTGTAACTTCAAGTCACGGCTTTTTGTCATCGGAGGTAGATTGTCCCATATCACAGGGTTCACCTTTGGTGCCTCTATAATCTGACAATTGCTTGGAGCTGGGTATTTAGCAGTTACTTCATCAAGAACTTTCCCCTCCAATTGGTGTGTCATGAGATATGAAGTAGATTGGGCTATCTCCTCATCAATAGGATCTCCGATATCCGATGCCATTGCAAATTTTGCGGCGATCGAGGGAATGACAAAGTTATCAGGTTGAGGCATGTCTGAGTCAAAATTCTCTTCCTCCGAGACGGCGCCCGCTTCGGTTGCATCCGCGGGTAGACCGTAAAAATCCATGAGCCCGGTGGGCGGTATGTCATTCCCGTGGTCGAACGGGGGCCGTTGCACACAGTCTTCCCCGCCGGTAGCCCCGGTGGAGCCGCGAGACGAAGACGGGTGTGAGCTGCCGGTGACAGCCGTAGCATTAGCAGCGGGCAACGCCTCAACCACTCGCGCAAGAAGCGCTTCCATTTTATCAAGTCTGTTATTGAAAGTAGAAAATGGAACCGTTGATTCCACTTTCTGATTCTTCTCGCTCATTGCCTTTGGCTCCGAGTCCGACTTTGTTTTGCTTTTAGCTTTCCCCGGCCCACTCTTGCTGACTTTGCCAGCCGTGACTTTGCCACTGGAGTTGGGTAATTTTTTCTTTCCGTCGGAGCCCGTGGCTCCAGCGCTACCAGGCGGTGCCTGGGGTGGAAGCGCTGACGGAGGTAACGCAGCGGTGCTGCTATCCATTTGAGACATTACAATTCTATCGATAAAATATCACTTCAGAAGGGCGTGATTTATAAAAATAAGCGTCTCAAAGTTATCAGTAAATGTCAAGGATGAAACTAATAACGTTTTTTACCTTTGAATTTCGGGGATTGCGTGGATAATAATATCTGATTTTCTTGAGCCACAAAGGTGTCCTTTTGCTCAATAACACGCGACTAACGAATTGCTGATTAGCGCATGCGCACTAACGGGGTCTCATTTAACGTAATCCCGAAATTGGTATTACGTAGTATAATGATCTTTAATACATGTTCATGTACATTATGTGCAATGTAGTTAAAGATGAATTTCTGTGCAACAAGTTCCCTTTTTCTTAATTAACCCAAATATACTCTACTCTACCAGAACCATCTCCTCCTCTTGTGTTTACAGTTTCATTCAGATGTTTGTGCTACAGTCATTCAGAATTCAAGTTGACGAATATAATCCACTACATAATGAGCAAAGACACAATTTTTTTCTTCCTCAAAAGAAACCCTTCTCATCCCTGTCTCTCTTTCCCATCCCCTGCTTAATAATCATATATTATTTTGATGATGGAGAAGGAAAGTGGTTTGCTGCTGGCTGGCTTGCTGCCTGCCTGCGTGGGTGTACGGGCGGGTGGGTGGGCATGCAACTCACAGACCTGGGGAAATCATACATTTGCTGTCTTCTGCAGGGAATGTCATCATATCTCAGCACGACACCAAGTGTGTAATGAATGAGTAGTGTGCACTGTGCAGTAAGTAACATGTAAGACACTTGCTCAAAAGGCATTGTGTAATTGAAGGGAACCTCTGTCTACCTCCAGGAAGATTATGCATTTATAATTGACATTCTCTTAATGTTTGTTTACTCATATTTACATTGTTATATTTTTTTGTAAATTGCTGAATAAATAATAAATAAATAAATGACTAGAATAATTTAATTCACGATTTGTTTATGATGAAGAGAGCAGTTTCATACTGCTTATGATGTTCGTTCACCTACAGTACCCGTACAAGCTTAGTCAGCAATCTATTCACAGAGTGAGGCAAGGCCCACATAAAATACAAAAATATGATTCAATCCCTTTTGAGATGGGAATGTCCTTCAATCCAAGACACCATTCTTTTAATCCACATGTACTTCATAGCAGAACCTAGAATCCTTTATACGATTGTAAATCATTAGTCTACATTTAAACACACCCTGTTCCAAAGGTACTGTATGTATATTTCTCTTTACCACCTTTTTTCTAAAGGCTCAACATATTTTTATGAAGCTCAGATGTCTAAACCTACATGTACATCTTTTTTGATAATCTCTTTGAATTTACATTGGTTTCATTCAATTTTTGGTTTCTGTAAATATAAATTGTTTTTTTCTTCATTACATCTCTCTCCAACAAGAAAACATGTTTGCTCTTACAACAAACATTATAAACAGAATTCAATTAAAACAACAACTGTACATTGTAGGTACACGGACACAAATGATCAACTGTGTAACGACATCTTTCTTCAAATTGGTACCCATACACGTATGAGCTAATGCCTTAGTGCGCAGAGTGCCAAATGCAAATATTGTGCAGTAGAATATCTAGCCTCTTTGACCTACTTCTTAACTACCCATTTTCAATTCATGCATTTGCTTGGTTAAGCAGGACAGTTGGTCGCTGCCGCCGCCGGTCGCAACACAAGCCACCGTGCAAGAAGTCATCGTCAGTCCAGTCTATTTATGCTACTTTGACATTTAAAGATGTGTGGGGGATGATGCAGTGTCCTGTAGCACCTGATTTCCAGGATGAGTATCTCCACAAAAAAATTCAGTCCAAACCTAACCCATATTTTATCAAGTACTGAATTATGATGAGTCCATGTGAAAACTATTTTGTTTAAAGGACATTAAAGGTCAACTTTTGAGGATGCTAAGATTTGTCCAAGTTTAAAACCTGCATAAAAATAAAGTCTTTGACTTTGTAAGTTCACTGATCATGCATGTACGCACGACCATGAAAATCTAAGAAGATTTAATTTACTTTAAAAAAGGTTGATGTGAATGATTAAATATTTCTCTACATTATCAAGTCAAAATACAAATCATTGTATATATTGTATATTTAGGGTTATACTTAGAACTCTGAGCAATCAAGGATAAAATCTTGTGGATAAAATGGAAACAAATATTTTGAAAGAAAAGGGAAAAAAAACCTGATTTTTTTGTTTTTTTTATTGGTAGAAAAAAAAGGATGACAAAATTGACACTGTAAGGGAAGGAGTACAGAGTCATTTATATACATCTACATCATGTTTCTATAATTTTCCTCATTCGACATTCAACTTGAAGAAATACAAATTCAGGTTTTATTGTAAGAGAAAAGACAATGCCTCAAGGGTTGAATTAATCGATTCAAAACAGCAATTAGTGAATGTTATCATCTGAGGGACAGCTTCCGGGCAACTCCCTAAGTTCCTGAATGATTACCCATAGTCATACAGGTAGGTAGTTTACAATGCAAGGACTGACATTTCAGTTATAATGGCTTGGAGCGATATCCAAATGTTTTGTAAAAATCCTGGTTTGGTTTATTGGCAGAATGCACCCACACAAGTGAAGCTCCGTTCACATATGTCTTCTTCCTCTTCCCCCTCCTTCTCCTTGTCCTTATATTTATTCTCTTCTTCCTCGTTTTCTTTCTTCTTCATCTCCCTCCCCCTTCCCCATTCCCCTCCCCATTCCCCTCCCCTTTCCCCTTCCTCTTTTTCTTCTTGACTTTTTAAGCATGGCAAATCTTTGTCTTTGCCAGACCTGCCAACCTCAGGAATTCAAAAATTGTATTCTTTAATCCCAAAAGTTATTTTTTACTGGAAAAATTGTATTTTCCAAAAAAAAGCGGATTGACACGCGGATCAATGCCTCTTTAAGAGCTGCCAACCCTAACTGAACAAAAATCCTCACCACGAACATGCTTTTTTTTTGGGGGGGGGGGAGGGGGTTGCCAATTTGGATAAGTTCCTACATACAGGAAGAACATTTGTTATCGATCATGGGTTAAATATGCATAGTTTTTTCATGATGAACCAATGAACATCCCGAAATTGCCGATGTGAGATGCTTGTAGGATACTTTACAGGAAAGAATGGGCAATTTGCCAATGAAAATGGCACACACACACACAAATTTAAATGATTTTTTTTTTTTTTTTTTTTTTAAATGGAAATTTTGTATTTTATTGAGGAAAATCGTACTGTCATATTAACTTCTTAAAATCGTACAAAATACAATAAAAAACGTACTGGTTGGCAGGTCTGCTTTGCGCACATGAAAAAAGTTGCACTATCAGAGTACACCCTTGTACATTAAGTGCAAATGAATGGCCACTCTACAGCTAAGGCTGTGCACAACCGTGTAATGAGGTACCAGAGTACACTCCCAGGCTTACAAGCGAATACTTGAAAAATTGAGATGTCTTTACAAATCTTAATCCACAAAAGGTCATGCTTTCATGGAATTCTAATAGAGAGTTATCAAAATAATTATAAAATCAAACCAACTCACAGCCACAGGAGATTTATCTTTTTGAATGCCACAATAAAAGTGATATTGCTGCATTTTGAATAAGTCCTATTCTGCCGTTCGTCGGTTTGTTTATGTTTTTGTTGGGTTTGTATTTTTTTGCTTTTTGTTTTTAACAAACCAATTTCTTTGGAGATTTTTTAAGGATTTCCATCCCATTCTTTCAGCAAAATTCCCCTCTTCACTAATGGATTGTCATTCTCGTATGATTTAAAAAAAAGAGTTGAACCCTACAACCATGACTGCATGACAATAGACCAGTTCACGGTTGGCGCATGGCTGCAATGACCCCGAATATCCACAGGTCTTCAAAACATGAAGAGGTCCCACTTTGTACATTTTGAAATAATCACTCCTACAGCGATGGAGGTGCTACATAAATAGCCTTTGTTTTCCCCTTTCAAAGAATAATTCTACCAGTGTATCATGGAGTGCACTGCTTGTGCATGAATGAATAATGATTACATAACTTTCATGAGCACGTATCCAGTATTTCGTCTCTGTGGATTTCACAATTTGTTCTGCAATGACCTTTATCTGCTCATGCTCAGACTGCAACCGTGAACTGGCTTATTTGGTAATAATCAAATTCTAGAAGAACTTACCTTCAGTAACATCATCATCTACGGTTCCCTTGACTTGAGAAAAGCACCATTGCACCTCGCCGCTTCCTGAAACTGAATATAAGACAAAACACCAAATCTTAGCTGGAATCGTATTTTGAAAAGTCAAAGAGATTTCATCATTGTCATGAAAATGTCACTCCAAAAACAGCATCATTTTAATGAATGATCAAGTACATGTATGTGGTTTAAATACAAATCTAAACTATTTCAGTAGTACGTACAGAATACTAAAGTGTTACAAGCTCATGCTAGCCAAGTTGTTATGGTTGCTGGTTCCAAAGAATTTTCGCTATCCCCTATACCCAGGGGTGATAGTGAGCACTAAAAAAAAAATAGGTTTTTTGTTTTCCCCTCAACCACCACCACCCCTAGTCAAAAAAAAGAAGAGGATTCGCGTGGAAAAAATGGCATCCAACAACAGTCCCCCCTTTCGAGCAAGAAAATTGGGGGGAAAATAGGGCAAGGGAAGAATAGATAAAATAAGGGGGGGAATCGGGAAAATCAGGATAAAATAGGGAAGGAAAACAAAATATGGAAGAAAAAAAAAATCACGCAGAGATATTTTGATTTGCTAAACAAATGCGGGTCTGTCTGCCAATCCACAAACACACACACGTGTAGTCCGAATGCATGTTCAGATTCCTCGCGCTCACACCTCCCTACTTAGCTGATCCGAAAAATGGGGGGAAGGGTATTTTCAAACTGTAATGCCTAATGGCTTGTGATCCCTTGGGGGTATAAACAAAAATAAGCACATGGATGTATTCCTTACAGCTTGCCCAACTTGAGCCTTAGGGCGTCATTTCTCCAAAGTGGCAAATCTCTTGGAGCACGGTAAAAACAACATTCAAATCGCTGTTTTGATCAAGATATTTTTAGAATTCCGAGATGATGCCCCTTAGGAAATATGGAGAAAAACCTAGTCTTTTATATGACACCTCATTTATTGAGTATCACCTTCAGGATCACGAACAATAGAGGTTTAAATCTTGATTTGGTAATATAAACATTGACCCATTTTGCATGATCTCGCGATGCACGTACCGCATAGGGATGCATGCAATCTCTATGATCTAGATCTATGGGAAGGATTTTAGCACACAAAACCGAGTGCGCGATCATTCAGACACCCTACCTACTCAAGCTCCTTGATGCATTTCATATTCACTTTGCAGAGACCTTTCACGTAATGACGGTGAACTGGGGGCATTTTATTACACGGAATCCGTTTTAAGCATTGCCAGCGCGTGGATTGAGATCCCTACACTGGCAGAGCACCGAAGAAAAAAAAACGTCTGTGAACATGCGGACGATCGGGACTTATTTTTGAGGACGCATCTGTCCGCATTTACGAAGATGATCCTTATTCTCGGACCAGCGCCCCAAACTGACCATCCTCGCTTAAGTCGCTTCAGCTTCACAATCTCACAAGTCACATTCTCAGCTAACTCCGGGAAGCTCCAACACCGGCGCGCAGCGTCGGAGCTTCGGTAAAACTGTGCGTAAGGGGTTCTAAGGTGACATTATTGTTAAATCTGCAAAGGGAGTACTTACAATTTTTACATCATAGGGTGCACGAATCCTCAGGGCATAACAATGATCACTTGAATTCATAATTTGAAGAAGTCTTCGATGGGAAAAAAAGGCTTATTCAGAGCCCTACTCAAACGATTCTTTGATGTAGCAGCGTCGATTCAAAATGGCGAAGAGACGGTACGCATGCGCGGCAGAGCCGCAGAAAGTATGAATATTCATGCTATCGAGCGCCGATCGCTCGAAATCGCTGAATATGCACGAGGTTGAGAAGGACTCTGTTTGTTCGAGTTGTGCATATATTCAGCATTTCGAGCGATCGGCGCTCGATAGCATGAATATTCATACTTTCTGCGGCTCTGCCGCGCATGCGTACCGTCTCTTCGCAATTTTGAATCGACGCTGCTACATCGAAGAATCGTTTGAGTAGGGCTCTGAATAAGCCTTTTTTTCCCATCGAAGACTTCTTCAAATTATGAATTCAAGTGATCATTGTTATGCCCTGAGGATTCGTGCACCCTATGATGTAAAAATTGTAAGTACTCCCTTTGCAGATTTAACAATAATGTCACCGAAACGGATTTTTTAGAACCCCTTACGCAGTTTTACCGAAGCTCCGACGCTGCGCGCCGGTGTTGGAGCTTCCCGGAGTTAATTCTCAGCCAGTCTAGTCAGGATTCCACACGGTTTTTATTTCAAAATTTGAACAAGTTAGGCTACACTTTGAATTGATCGAGTCTGACTAGTCTACGGACACTAGATCTAGGTCTACCTTGCTTTCAACATGTTAAATTTAAATCTAGATCTAGACACTAGGGCTGCGTCTCACGAAACCGTCATAACATAGGGGTCTACTCTAGGTCTAAGTACAAGTTCAGCAACAACCCATTGAAACGCGTGTTAAACTTAATAATACACGCATTTCAATGGGATGTCGCTGAACTTGTACTTATGACGGTTTCGTGAGAAGCAGCCCTGGCCTACACAGAGCTGTACCAACCAAGCGTCCCGCATTTCGAGGGTCTGAAAACGCTCCGTCTCACGCACACTCGCAATTTCGAAAAAATGCCGTACGCTTAACGAACGTTATTATCCTAACCTGCGCGTCACGCAGAGCTGATCTTTGAAATTGACGTCTCTGACTACATGAGAATTAGAATCTAGATCTAGACTATAAGATGATGATGCCGGATCTAGAAATCAAATCTTAGAATCCATTCCAATTCTACTTTTTTCCAGCTCAAAATTGTATCCGAGTGAGACTGAGACAGAGAAAAAAACACAGATCAATACAATACAGAGCAGAGACCAGAGTTTGTTTGTTTTTCATGATTAGCTCTTCGAATTATTGTCATACTCATAGTCATTTAGAGTTGGATCAACATTAATATTCTTTGACAGTATGGGATGGGAAGGTGTCATGTCAACGGCTTACAGCGGCTTAGCAGAGCTCAGAGCGAGAGCTGTCCGCTCGGCTCAGCTAGCGCTACACACCGGTGACTTCACCGCGGGAGTGGGTAATTCAAATGTCGGAGCACCCAGTATCGGGACACAAAAATTAACTTACCGGCCATGGCGCTGGGTTCGAAAAAGCTCCAAAGGATATCCAGTATCCTTCCAAGATAATATTTACAACCCACGCGCGTTTCCAAAGATAAAGATGTATTTGATATTGAACCGATACTATTTAGATGAAAAATAGGGTAGTTTCATTTCAAAATGGCGCATTTCAGCGACGAATAACATTGTGACGTCACAGTCAACCTCGTTTCCAGACTCAGCTAGTTGTTGGATGGCCTAGTCGACAGACAGGCATGCAAAGTGCGCGGATAGTTCAATTTTTTTTAAATCTCCAAAGCAAGGCCCGAAGTTTGGAGGGGGAGGGGAAACAACATGCAAACAAGATTATGAATAAACTGCTTTCTCTTTTCTCAAGTCGGACTAGGATAAGACTTTTTTTGGTCACAATCATTTATTTATTCATTCGTTTGTATATAGGGCCTATTTATAATTATTTATTTCAAACTGTAATTCATCTCAGATAGTATATTTGAAGAGGGGATGAGGGTCGGGGGTCTCAGAAGGATTGTCTGAAAGAAGAGGGGATATTTCAGAACTGATTTTCCCCTATAGGAATAATAGGATTTCGGCAATCCACGGGTAGTTTTCCCAGTAATTAGGAATCAAGGGTATTGGAGCAACAACCGAAAAGCGTATTCTTACGACAACAATTCTTAAAGCTCTTCGAATACTTAAGCATTAGGAATCCCTGTAATATTTAATATGAAGATCTAAATAATACACCCAGTGTCTACACTTTTAAAAACGGTCGGGACAAGCCTACCCAAATTAACAAGTTGTGCAGTGATTTGTTTAAGTTCCATATTTTTGTATACATCCTTATTTAGTATCCGATTTTACTCAAACTTGTCAAGTTTTGCTCTGTTTTTCTTGTTTTTCTGAATCTATTAAAATCGGATTATTTCTGGAGTGGACTTAGCCTTTAAGCCTGTGTTCAGAGGTTCCCATAAGTATATAATTAAGTAACCGTAAGTAAAAGAGCTCCTGCCAAAATTGAAGTACTTTTTACACTGGTGAGAAGCGTGAATACACCTGTATAGCGATTTAAATGTAGGTTTACAGACTGACAACATGGAGATGGCGCTAAGCAGATATAGTAGTATTTTCGGCATAAATGTATCATAACTTTTCAACATAGTCTGGCACGGATTCAAAATGTCTAACTCGCATTTCTCGAATGATGTGTGTTTCGAATCACCACCCTATTTTCGAAAAAGGAACAAATAGAAATGTCCACATTTAATATCGCGTACCGTATATACATTAGCGAAGCTTGGATGGTCTGGAGCCGGGGGGGGGGGAGGGGGAGGTAAGGTATGCCACACTTAGGAACCCCCCCCCCCCCCCACCCCCGCGACGAGACCTGAGAGAAAAATAGTACGGCAATTAATGTTTGAATATTCTTAAATATTTAGTGGCGGATCCAGAATTCATTGACGGTAGAGGTATAGCCACATTAGGCCATTAAAAAAAATATACATGTTTAGCGTCCCCGCCCGCTTCCTTTTTGGGGGCCCCCTCCTATTTTATTTTATTTTTTATTTTTGAATTTTTTATTTTTTGAAAGAAAAAAAACATGAAAAACTGCTAAAATGGCTCTATTTCTGATTTAAAAAATAAAAAAAAATTGTCGGAGACCATCTTAAAAAAAAAATGGCCCCGACTGTCAGGGAAAATGTATCGAGCGGCCATTTTGAGCGGCCATTTTGAAATAAAAAATAAAAAATAAAAAGGGCCCCCTCCTTCCTATTTTTCGAAAAAACAGGACGCTAAACATGTTTTTTTTTTTTATTTGGCCTTAGGGGCAAAGAATTTATAAGGCATTTATTTAATTATAAAATATGTTATTCTCCTGTCGTTTTATCATGAAAGGTCTACCTATTTGAAAACCATTCATTTTCCATCGTGGGTGTTTAGTATTCAAATTTAGGTTATCTGAGTTTCTGGGTTGATATTTGACACATTCAAGGTTATAACTCATATTAGGTCAAAGGGCAAAGGTCGTAGAGGTGTCGTAGTCGACTTGATTAAACACTTGCCCGATTCGAAGGTCGTGAGTTCGATACCCGACACGGCACTTCCGTCCTTAAGCAAGGTGTTTGATTTACAATGCTTCTCCCCACCCAGGTGCATGAAGGATGCGAAATTCATCATAGTTTGTTTAGCATTGTGAGCGCCTGATGAATGGCGCATGGCTGGAACGCTCCCCAGGGAGTGGTGAATGGGCGTGCATTGCGTGCGGGAAGGCCTGCATGAATCCGATGACCAGGGTAATACTATTACTGTAAAGCGCTACAAGAGATTGTATACGTATTAAGCACTACATAAAGCCACCGTCACAATGCATCTATAGTATTCATAAACTTGTTATTTCACTGCTGTCAACACACTTTCAACATTCATAAGATTTCGCCTTTTGTAACTAAAATTATCAAAAATGTGTATAACCCATGCTTGGACTAAAGTGACACAATTAAGCTTTCTAGTTTCTACACAATCATCCCCCCCCCCCTCTTTAGTAACCACAGTTTATGTGGTGTTCGAATTAAAGGCCAATTAAACCACAGAACAATCCCGTACACGGAAGCCATACACTTCCTCGAAACGTGCGAATCAGTGGCTAATCCGCATTTGCATATAACGGTTAACAGAAATAATAATCCTTCTTCTTTCTCTGTCGGTTCGTGTTACAGCGGATATAATAATGGCGGTCGGAAACCAGCGAGAAAGAGGCGGATTACGATTTGTATTTCCATTTATAATGCCCCATTCAAGGAATTTAATTTAGCATGTTGCCAAGGTGGAAATGCTAATAGTTTATGGCTTAATTTTGACAATAGTGGTATAAATTTGACCAATACAGGAAGAATTTTTCTGATACAGGATTTTTTATTCAAAATGCATCTAAAAAGTCTCTGAAAGGAAAAAGACAGGGGTGTCACATTTTCGGGTATATATCCGAGCATTTACACGGAGCACAGAAACACAATGGCCTCAGTACTAAAATATAAACCAGACACTTCCTAAAGGCTTACTTTTTTAAACGTTATGTTTTTATAAACAAAAAGAAGTTAGTCTGAGGTCTAAATTATTGAATTAGTATACAGAGTTTTTTACAGACCATTATAATGTACTAAAATTGATGTCGTTTTTGTTGTTGTTATTGTTGAGCTTTAGATGGCGCTCTTCAATCTTCTAAGAGTATCTTCGCCACAAACTTTCCATATTAATTACATACAAGTCAAGATGATTCTTTATAATCTTTTGATTTCTGTGCCAGTTCGTTGTATTCTTTCGGCATCAAATATCCGATTCCATGCAGTCTAGCTAGGTTTACCTATTTTTTGCAACGTGCACAATGGGATAATGTATTACTTTACTTTATTAGTAGTGCAACTAATTACCGTCTAAAATATAATTTAAAGATATTATAAATATGCAACAACATTATTTTTCTTGAACGAAAAAGCAAAGCAAAACAAAACAAACAAACCATTCATTCTTTACGAGGAAACCAAATACTTCATTCTATTCATTATATACTTACTTATACTTCGTTGCTGTTATGAGTTTATGTTCAATATTTTGTCATTATTATTATTATTTTTTGTTGTTGAAACTATTGTTTCTTATTATGTTTAACAGGGCATCATGGAAGACCACCATTATTGATGATAATGAGTCACCCTGTCTAAATAGCAATAAATAAATAAATAATAAATTATCGTCCTCACATTCTATTTCTTTTCTAATTTTTTTTTCAATCTTTTTTTTTTAACACTTTTTTTTGTAATCACTCATATAGATCGTTTTGTCTATATTAAAGCAATATAACAGGCTTAACAGAGTTTATATATTTGGATTTGGATTTTGTATTTATTAGAAAACTTTGTTCACATGGTACATGAATGTTCTGTTCTGTAATGCATCAGCATAATAAGTTGTTTAGCATAATCATGGTTGTGTGAGTATTCTTGGTTGGGTTCATATTTAAATTCAAATGATTTTATTTCTCATGCAAAACATAATACAATGAATATATGAAACGACAAATATAATATAAATAGCACGAGAAAAGAGGAACTAACTAGAATCAGAGTTTGTTGAAGTATTCATCAGATGCTGTTTTACAATATATCTTGAACAATGTATACTTAGAAAAACAATAAATTTAAAAAAATATGTAGCAACGAAATTATTAATTTATGGGGAAAATAAAAAATAAAAGAGAGGACGAAATGGATGAAAATAGCAGAAAGCAAAAAGAAAGAAAGATAAAAAGGGAAAAGGAATGATTGCAAAAGCTCTAGAAAAAGGAGGTTCGATCAGCAGAATGAGGGAAAAGGGGATTGAGTCGATTAATTAATCAGCATGTCATGCATCCTATAGAATGTATCAATGGAAGTAATTTCGTCCAAGGCCTAAAGAACAATTACCCTTTTCGTCAAATCCAGCTTAACATCAGTTAGAGAGAAGATTGAGTTCCGGTTTTCAAAAAAATCAAAAAAGTCAATCAATTTTGTTTTGATAGTACATGATGCTATGGTAGATGTTTGTTTCATAACACTTCACACTTTTATTAAATTTCAGTGAGGAGAAAATACAGCATTTATATATACAATAACAATGTACTAACCCTCTTCATCGTATAGCATCTTGTGACTCGAGTTTGCAAATTAAAATTATAAATAGTATAGAAATTTGCATACATTTTATAATCGAAAACCCATAGTACAGTATGTCAGTACATACATCCCCCCTCCATAATAGATTTAACTTGAAATACATTCAACTTGACATTATGTATGATACATACTATCCATCTCAACGAAAAACATATAGTTTTCCATAACGTGACAGTTATTTTTTCATCATGTAATTACTCCTCTCTTTTTCTTTCTTTCTTTTTTTGTTTTTTTGTTTGGGGGGGGGGGGGGGGTTAATTGGTAATTAAATCGAGTTATCTTTGTCTGTATAAGGCTACCACTTGCGTATTCACTGGGTAAAACAGGCCGGTGCCCCTCTGGATACCTTGAAATGTGTAAAATATATGACACAGAAAGAAGAGCAATGCAAAGGTATTTGAATAATAAATCCTCAAACAATTATATATGTACGATTTTGAATAAGACGAAATGTATATTATTGTATTGGCTTACATAATTTGTTCACCCACTAAACGCTCGGCCAAATAATCTTGAAAATCGCACTTGTAGCGAAATTCTGATCGCAATCAGGATTTCACTTTTTAATGTGATTTTTAGGTTAACACACATTAAAAAGGTAAGATTCTAAATGGCAATTCAAAAATTTAATTTGTTGAATATCACTAATTTCTCTGTGTTATGTGTGGATCCCATTATTATCGAGTTTCATATACGGGACTACCTCTGTGTGGGATACACACGCTGTAGCAGTGAATACCTAGTGTAATAGTAATGATACTCATATACATTAGTGCCTATAAAGTTAGATTTTTTTTTTCTTTTCGTGAAATGATTGTGACCATATGGTTTATTTCGATAAATCAGGTTTCCATCTTCCCATCAATTTACTGATCAATCTCTCTCTAAGTCCTTAGGTAAAAAATAAACCATATTGTCACAAACATATTTTCATGAAAAGAGGTAAGAAAAAAATATTTAAACTTTATGGGCCACAATGTATACTTTGTATACTATTAATGTGATTTATACCTCTCCACAGTGTTTATTACACTGTGGAGAGCAAAGTCAACGCCAGTAAATGATACTGTCATGTGCATAAAAATTAAAGCACAAAGGCATAACATTTTAATCAATATCGTCAATTAAGATTGAAGGAAAGGTTTAAATCTGTATTGACGCAATCATGAGGAATTTCTAAATTTCTTACTTCAGGTATAATCATAACACGGCATTATTATTTTAATCAATGATACCATCTATAATGCTTTATCAAAAAGACTGAAAGTGAGGGACACTGCACAATTTGATGAATTAGACTGCAATATGAGAATACATTTAGTTTCAAAGCAATGTAACGTAACAAAATCAAGAAGACCTTTAAAAGCCTAAAGGGGGTAATATAATAAAGCGATTTGAAACCGTCTGACACAACAACAAAAAATATGAGACTACAGCCAGGTTTGGAGGAAATTATATTATTATTTCGCCGATATTTTTAATCATTATGCGCTCTCTTTGTCTGTCTCTGTCTATCTCTCTCTCTCTCTCTCTCTCTCTCCCTCTCTCTGTCTCTCTCTCCCTCTCCCTTCCTCCCCTCTCTCTCTCTCTCTCTCTCTCTCTCCCTCTCCCCTCCCTCTCCCCCGTTTTATCTTTCTCAATATATATTTCGTTTATCTCACTTTTTAAAATATTTTTCTTTCTTCTTATTCAGTCCCTATCTTCACGTATATTTCTACTTCTTGGTTTTTCTTTGTTCTTTCATAACTTGTCAACTACCCCTCACCCCCTCCCCCTCCCTCACCCCCTCCCTATCTCTCTCTCTCTCTCCCTCTTTCTCTCTCTCTCTTCTCTCCCTCACCCCTCCCTCTCCCCTCTCTCTCTCTCTCTCCCTCTCTCTTTCTCTCTCTCATTATCTCTCTCTCTATCTATCACTGTTTCTTTCATGATCCCCTCTCTACACTTTCTATCGACACATTTTTATTGATACTAAGTAATTCTATTTCGATGTGTAATCCATCCTCGAACCTGCAAAAGAGCACACTGGCATTCCGTCAATGTCAGTATGTGATATCTAGAGTCCAGCACCTTGCCATTTGAGTGTGCCCAAAGAGGAAAAAGAAGACGTTGATGAACATGAAACTAAAAGAAGATATCGTGATCATGATGATACTCCCACACAAACTTATAATCCATGCAAGAATGCAACTAAATTAACAGTGCAATGCAAATTATTGTCTTAGTAAATATCCCCACCCGGGGCGTAAATCCTTTCTTTTTTAAAAACATGTTTAGTGAGGGTTGGGGAAGCATGGCGAGCAGGGAGGAAAAAAGAGAAAAGAACCAAGCATAAAGAAGACAAAAAGAATTTTTTTTTATGGCGGCGTAACTTATCATAAAATGACAGAAAATATTACAATATCGTCCACATGTACTTGTCCATTCCCTCTCTATCCGTATACAGGAGAACACTGATCTTTTTTAAAAACATAATTATAACTGAGTACATATTTTGTATGTCTGTTTTCTGGATGTCTGCGTTTCTCTTTCTTCTTACCCCCCCCCCCCCCTCTCTCTCTCTCTCTCTCTCTCTCTCTCTCTCTATCTCTCCCCCTTGATATCTTTAATTATGATACAGATATATGACCATACTAGCGGATCGGACTGCATGCCCCACTAGCCTTGGTACACAATAATGAGAAGTCAAATCATACAAGCACATCGTGAGTATACTACAGGGGCGGATCAAGGATGTTCCGAAAGAGGCGGGTGGGGGGGGGGGGCATAAAAGTAAGAACAATCTCTGACAAGCCCCCCCCCCCCCCCTCCTTCCATTCCACGGATCCCTCCTCTTTCTGATGAATTCTGAAATATTTCGTATTTTATACACGTATTTATGTAGTTGATATATTTCTAGCACAAGCGTGCAATCAAATTGAAGAAAAAACTGTAAATAAATAATTAAATGAATAAATGAACAAATGAAAGAAATAGTAAAGTACATAAATAAATAAATACATATATATATATATATATCACAATGTTTTTCAAAGAATTCTTTGACAAGCAACAACAACAAATTAAGTATTCAGATTTATTTCCAACTCCATTTTCACTCAAATATATTTTTGACAGCACCTCCTCCCCGCCTCAGAAAAAGTCAAAAATATTGTTTGGAGGGCGCACCGTGCCGGTGTTTCTTGCCATTAATAAATAATAGAAGAATGATGGTCCTTCATGCTCTTTGCTGAGTTGCTCAATGGAGAGGGGGGGGGGGGCTGTGACTCCCTAGCCCTGGATACGCCAACGTACTCGATGTCTGCTTCAAGTACAGCAATAACCGTCACTTGTTCTCCCTAACGATCGGGCTATCCTAGACTACTTGATGATTCACCCCCAGCTGGTTTACCGTATAATTAACTTCTATGAAGGAAGTCGTTTCATTATACATAACTCGCCGAGTCT
>JAVYIG010005036.1:117500-146048 GCA_035222895.1 Strongylocentrotus droebachiensis
ACTCCTCTGACTAATCAATGTATTAAATGGCCTTAATTGAACTCCAATAACCGCACTTCACTGATTATCATTTGATATTAATCACACTTCCTATATCATGTTAGTACAGTTGGCATGTATACTGAAATACGATTCTGTTATGTCTCACCTCGTTCAGTGGGTTTATCTTGTTTTTACTTTTCGTTTCGTGTTCCAGTGCTATACTGTTGCTACCAACATGACTGTCTGTTAAATGTTTTCAAAATGCCGTCCATGGTTGTCAAAGTTGTTTTGAGTTTTTTTTCAACAATGATATCACAATACATACTTTCTTACTTTAACTTTTCTTCAATCCCGCGATGCTATATCAGGACTATGCCTGTTCATCGACCGTAGATGTCTTCTTCAGTGGTTATACATTATCCTCGTCATTTCAAATTAAATAATTTTATGAGTTGGAAAGGACAAACTTGCAATATCGATTATCAGCTTATAAAGCTTATGCAGGCTCATATAGAAGTTTTTTTTTACCAGTATTTGTTTAGTATATTCTTTAAACAGTTTACAGAAGTTGCTGAGATAAAATATTCAGGAAAGCTATATGCTTCCTCACATCAAACCGAGACTATACTGTTTGTCTAGTTTCATTTTGTGACCTCTTGACCTCCTCTGTGCCAAACAAAACAAAATATGTTGTGTATCATAATCATGTTAAATAATTTAAAACATCAATCATATCACATCTCTTTCGCCTAAGAGTTGGTTATTTGAGTTTCGTGAAATATCTCGGATTCAATTTTGTAATTGCACCCCATACCAGTCGAAAACAATACATAGTTCATAGACTTTCCACACTGTTGACAGTTTTAGGAGTAAAATGGACAGATCGGAATTTCATTCGTGTTTCGAGACTTCGAGAAGGAGAGAATCACAGTCATGCAATACCAACAACAAAACGCGATAGGTCTTTTCAATAAAATAATTCAACATCGGATATGCGAATATGAAACTGATATGTGTACCTTTAAACAAATTATACTATTATGCTCTGATCGCAGACATTGATAAAGTAACTTTCTTCTCTTATTACGATTACAAGTTGTACTGGTATGCTCTGTCATAGCAGCAATATAGCATCGACATTAGTTCCCGGATGACAGAGCAATACGAAAACAATATTGGTTTGTCTGTCATCCGAGTACTGCGCTAAAGATATTAAATACACTGATTTATTGTACCATTGGAAGCCTTATATATATAATAATCACCATTACTGATGGATGGTGAATATTTGAAAGAAATCATTCATAATTCCACAATAAATATATAAAAGCAACTTCTAACCTGCTTTGCTCTTGCGGTTTTTGGAGGTGAAGAGCGGTGTACTGCTGGGAAACATTGTGAAGTAATTCCGATATGCCGCTAGTGTAGACTTGAACCCTCCTAGTGTTGTGACTGGGATACGTGGTGAGGTGTCTCCTATCATCATGGTTAGGAACAAAACCTGTTCCGTAATACAGGTCTACACTGTCCTGGACTTGGTCCTGGTCCAGTTTAAATCCAAAACCCAAGACATGGACATCCAAGGTGTATAGGTTCCACTTTATTTAATGTCAGAACGCATTATGAGTGAAGGCATGCACAAGAAGCATCCACTTCGCTTCAAAACACCTTACGAACAACTTCCTGCACGATTTCTACTCTTTCCTTCCTTTTTGTCTCCGTTACAAAATCTGCCAAGCCTTTGAAACCCCGTGACTAATTTTGTCGAAGTAATGCTTCAGATAAGCTGAAATTATCCGCTTGCTCTTGGTTTATCCATTCTTAAGATCCGTGTGAGTGTGTGTTACGAAAAAGCGCGGGAGAGCGAGTTACACTTTCCAGGATACAGGTCGGTGTCGTCTGCACAGCAGCCGCCTACGTATATGACGTTGTGATAGTTTTAATCCCGCCGACATGAATGAAAATAGAGACACTGCGCTTTCTGCCGTAGACAGCTATAGCTATAGCTGACTGACTGAATGAGTTACTGTTCGAACTTCAAGGGATAGTTCAATCCAAGGCGTCAATATTTATTGCTCCACCAAAATTGTTTCGATTTCAGGATAAAAACATGTAATCAAACCAAATCCTAGTATTACTCATACCGTAACAGAAGGTAGATTAGATTAATGACGTGTATAACCCCGCATAGTGGGTCGACTTTCGCTGGATACTTGTTTCAATGGCGACATTCGAATAATCTATGGATGGAGACGGTTTTATTTTTAATCTCGCACCCATCGAAACCGTTCTCATGTCGGGGAGGAGTCCGAGATTGACACTGATTCAAAAGATGGCCGCAAGCCATGGGCGAGGGGCTTGGAAGGGTGGTGGGGATTGGAGAAGCGGGCTCTCAACGACTTGTTATCTGCAGGAATGCTTGCTTGGGACGAGATCGAGAGAACATCTTCAAATTCACGATGACACCGCCTGCCCTCTCGCTGACAGAGTTACACTTGGAATATTATTAGCTCAGAGAGGGAGCGAGGAATGAACGCAGACGGAAAGGTGTATTCTGAACGGGTGTCCTTTTCTTTCCCATTAATATTACAAACACCCAGAAGAGGAGACGCAATGGCTCGAGAGATAGAGCAGTGGTCTCGTAACCCGTAACCGGGAGGTCCCGGGTTCGAAACCACGTCGATACGATATAGTGCCCTTTGGTAAGGCATTACTCCTTATTAACAAGTCCTTCGGAGAGGACTTAAATCCGTCGGCCCCCTGGTTGCTTACTTACAAGTTTACACAATCATGCTTTCTTAGCAGCCAGGTAACAAACTTGAATATGAGTATTCATTTCTATAAAAGTTTGGCCGATAGTCTTACAAAAACATATTTCTAGGATAACCCCCCCCCCCCCCCCCCTCCCCCCCCCCACCCTCCCCCCAACCGGGCTACATCCCCTGTCGACTACTCCGGACAATAATAGGGATTTTTAGATTTGCACTTGTAATATATCTGGGCCTTCTCCGTGAACACCCCCCAGGGGGGGGGGGGGGGGGGACTCAGATTTGGTTTGGACGGGGGCGTGCCGCTCAAGCCTCGAAACCCCTACCCATTATTAGGGGGCATTTTGGGGCACTTTTCTCGAAAAAATACCAATTTTTCACAACTTTCGGGTATTTTTGTTGAAAGTGGGACCCACGTTTAAGGATTTTTTTGTGAAAAAGTGACCCATTAGAGCGGCACACCCCCGTATGTCCTAATATGTGAGTACCCCCCCCCCCCCTCCACTCGTCCAGAATCCTATACATCCTTGTATAAGCCTACTCTCCACGGGTAGTCATAGTTGCGATCATAATCCTATTGACGACAAAAGAATGAAAAGAACATGGTAAATGATACCTTCACAGTTTCTCATGATGCTACTACTCATTAGCGATCTACAAACGACTAATGAGGCAATTAAGTTTACAGAGTTGAATTTTATAGACATTGAGCGATATAAATTGATTTAGCTCAAACATCATTAATCAACTTAACATTAATATAATGGGCAAGGAAATAAATGCATTTGAGAAGTCTCAACCTGTTTATCATGCCTTTTCGATGAAGGCCCTATATGTTTTTAAAGCATGGCACTGACATGAAATTTCTAGCTGCCATAATGGCACACTAGCATTTCAAGGAATTACCTCCCACCAGGTAAATCATTTACCTCACCTGGGTCGAGTGTGGCAAATGTAGATCAATGTCTTGCCAAAGGACACGGCGGGATGCGAACCGTGAACCATGTGATCCATTGTACGAAGACGTATCAACACTATACCACGACACCTCTATATCATAGTATCATTATAATCAATATTAAAGCAAGGTCTCACAAATTTCATTTTAAAGACTTTTAATTGGGGCTTATATTTAACAATGTGAAACATGGTTGTGTAAAACATAACAAAGTGGAAGGGGTAAACCCAGGGGCGTCGCCAAAGGGGGGGTGTGGGGGGTGCGACACCCCCCCCCACCTGTTAGGATTTTGTCGGTAAAATTGCGCTGCCGTCGGAAAAAAGAGAAAAGGGGGAGGGAAAAAAAGAGGGAAAAAAAGAGAGGGAAAAAAAAGGGAGGGAAAAAAAGAGAGGGAAAAAAAAGAGAGGGAAAAAAGAGAGGGAAAGGGAAAGAAAAGAAAAAAAGAAAAGGAAAAGAAAAGAAAGAAAGGAAAAGAAAGGAAAGAAAGGAAAAGAAAGGAAAGAAAAGAGAAGAAAGAAAGAGAAAAAAAGAAAAAGAGGGAGGAGAGGAAAGAAAGGAAAAGAAAGAAAAGAAAGAAAAGGAAAAAGAAGAAAAAACAGTGAAAGGGAAACAAAAAAAAACAGGGGATGAAAGAGAGGAGAGAGAGGGGAGATAAGAGTCTGAGAGAGGAGAAGTGGGAGTAAAAGAGAGAAGGGGTTGTTGGGTGGAGTCGTCTCGTCGAGGGAGCAAGAAAGACACGGGTAAATATGTTGCTGTGTCGGGTCAGCTGTGTCGGTATTCTTGCTCGATCCTCGTGTACTATATCAATGCAGAAGTTTGAAGTCGGTGAGATGTATATTGTCGGTCGGCCGACAAGTTTTTTTTCCCTACGAACTGTGACTTCTAACCGCTGTGACCATTTCGAGAGTGACTACAACTACAATACTTGTATTTTCTCGAAGTTTCACTTTCCTATAAGTTCAGCTAAAGAAATCAGAGTTTTAAAATTTTCGGGGAAACTAAATTCAAACAGGGTTTAAGAGTCAACAACGGTACGACGAATCGTCTTCCTTTCTTTATACTGTGATGAAAGGCCAAAAATTCCGCGCTTCGCGCGGAAGGTGAAACTTCAATTAGACGAGTCGAGAACGGTACAACGAATCGTCTTCTATCTCTAATAATTTAAGGAAACGTCAAAGCTTCCGCTCTTCGCGCGTAAGTGGGAAACTGAATTCAGACAAATAGGGCTTATTAAAAGTCGAAAACGGTACAACGAATCGTGTTCTTTCTCTAATAATCTGAGGAAACGTCAAGGCTTTCGCGCTTCGCGCGAGAGGGGGAAACTGAATTCAGATGAATAGGGCTTAATAAGATTCGAAAACTGTACGAGGAATCGTCTTCCTTTCTATATATTGTGATGAAACGCCAAAAATTCCGCGCTTCGCGCGGAAGGGGAAAAACTTCATTTAGACGACTCGAGAACGGAACGACGAATCGTGTTCTTTCTCTTGTAATTTGAGGAAACTTCAAATCTTTCGCGCTTCGCGCGAAAGGGGAAAACTGAATTCAGATGAATAGGGCTTAATAAGATTAGAAAACGGTAAGAGGAATCGTCTTTCTATCTCTATATTGTGATGAAACGCCAAAAATTCCGCGCTTCGCGCGGAAGGGGAAAACTTCATTTAGACGAGTCGAGAACGGTACAACGAATCGTCTTCTTTCTCTAATAATTTAAGGAAACGTCAAAGCGAGAGGGAGAAACTGAATTCAGACAAAATTAATAGGGCTTATTTAGAGTCTAAAACGGTACAACGTATCGTGTTTTTTCTCTAATAATTTGAGGAAACGTCAAAGTTTTCGCGCTTTGCGCGAGAGGGGGAAACTGAATTGAGATGAATAGGGCTTATTTAGAGTCAAAAACGGTACAACGAACCGTGTTCTTTCTCTAATAATTGAGAAAACGATAAAGCTTTCGCGCTTCGCGCGAGAGGGGGGAAACTGATTTCAGATCAATAGGGCTTAATAAGAGTCGAAAATGGTACGATGAATCGTCTTCCTTTCTCTATATTGTGATGAAACGCCAAAAAGGGGAAAACTTCATTTAGACAAGTCGAGAACGGTACAACGAATCGTCTTCTTTCTCTAATAATTTAAGGATTCGTCAAAGCTTCCGCGCTTCGCGCGGGAGGGGTAAACTGAATTCAGACAAAATTAATAGGGCTTATTTAGAGTCGAAAACGGTGCAACGAATCGTGTTCTTTCTCAAATGATATGAGGAAACGTCAACGCTTTCGCGCTTCGCGCAAGAGGGGGAAACTGAATTCAGATGAATAGGCCTTATTAAGAGTCGAAAACGGTATGACGAATCGTCTTCTTTCTCTAATAATTTAATGCAACGTTTAAACTTCCGCGCTTCGCGCGGGAGGGGGGAAGCTTCATTCAGATAAGGATTAAGAGTCGAGAACAGTACACAGAATCGTCTCTTTTTTCTAATAATTTAAGGAAACGTCAAAGCGAGAGGGAGAAACTGAATTCAGACAAAATTAATAGGGCTTATTTAGAGTCTAAAACGGTACAACGTATCGTGTTTTTTCTTTAATAATTTGAGGAAACGTCAAAGTTTTCGCGCTTTGCGCGAGAGGGGGAAACTGAATTGAGATGAATAGGGCTTATTTAGAGTAAAAAACGGTACAACGAACCGTGTTCTTTCTCTAATAATTTGAGAAAACGATAAAGCTTTCGCGCTTCGCGCGAGAGGGGGAAACTGAATTCAGATGAATAGGGCTTAATAAGAGTCGAAAACGGTACGATGAATCGTCTTCCTTTCTCTATATTGTGATGAAACGCCAAAAATTCCGCGCTTAGCGCGGAAGGGGAAAACTTCATTTAGACAAGTCGAGAACGGTACAACGAATCGTCTTCTTTCTCTAATAATTTAAGGAAACGTCAAAGCTTCCGCGCTTTGCGCGAGAGGGGTAAACTGAATTCAGACAAAATTAATAGGGCTTATTTAGAGTCGAAAACGGTGCAACGAATCGTGTTCTTTCTCAAATGATATGAGGAAACGTCAACGCTTTCGCGCTTCGCGCAAGAGGGAGAAACTGAATTCAGATGAATAGGCCTTATTAAGAGTCGAAAACGGTGCAACGAATCGTGTTCTTTCTCTAATGATATGAGGAAACGTCAACGCTTTCGCGCTTCGCGCAAGAGGGGGAAACTGAATTCAGATGAATAGGCCTTATTAAGAGTCGAAAACGGTATGACGAATCGTCTTCTTTCTCTAATAATTTAATGCAACGTTTAAAATTTCGCGCTTTGCGCGGGAGGGGGAAGCTTCATTCAGATAAGGATTAAGAGTCGAGAACAGTACACCGAATCGTCTGCTTTTTCTCAAAATTTAATGAAACGTCAAAGCTTCCGCGCTTTGCACGAGAGGGGGGGGGGAACTGAATTCAGAAAAGGATAAACAGTCGAGAACGGTAGAGCAAATCGTCTTCTTTTTTATAATAATTCAATGAAACGCCAAAGCTTTCGCGCGGGAGGGGGGGGGAAACTTCATTCAGCCAAGGATATCAGTCGAAAACGGTACAATTAATCGTCTTCTTTTCCTAATAATTTAAGGAAACGTCTAAGCTTCCGCGCTTCGCGCGGGAGGCCCATCACCCACATCCCCTTAATGAACGCGCTTTTAAGTGATTCTCTTGCTCACTACCGCCCCTCCCTAAAATAAGATCCTAGCTCCGCGCCTGCCTTAAAATATATAGCTATGATGCTGACTAAATTGAAGAAATAATTCGTATATTTATGTCGTCGAGGAAAATGACCATTTTGCGCATAGGCAAGTACAAGAGATAGTCCATAGGAAAAACTATTTAGCCTTCGGCCCCAGGTTTATAGGGTTGAATTTTTCGATATTGGACATTTAATTTTGTCGGTAATTGGTGGCTAGTTTTGTCGGTAATCGTAAGCCTCTACACCCCCCCCCCCCACTGAAAAAGGTCTAGCGACGCCCCTGGGTAAACCACTCACTCTCTGTATGAACTGTGGGTATTTTGATAATATATAAACTTAACATGCTGCGGGCAAATGTGAGCCGATCATTCCCGTTCAGTTAGTCGATATATTTGGTACTTTACGTGATCTGTTCTATGTAACCCCGCCCCCTTTCCTTGACTATAAGTGCAGATTGCACGGCCTAGCTGTTTCGAATGATTGATATCAGTGGTGAAACCACAGAACGCGTGCCCCACATCCCCGGCCAAAATCAACTTATAAATAATATGGCCTACGTGCTGCCCCCCTTTCCCGACCACAAGGTGTCCACCCCCTCTTTGCAAATCCTATTTTCCTTTTTCGGTTTGCTTTCAGATATTCAGGACGTCTATACCCTCAGTCCAATCAAAGAATCATGGATTCATACTAACAAAAGCAAACACAAGAACCTGAGCTAATGTTAACATTATTTATAACAAAAAAATGTGCTAATTAACGTATTTTCCTCTCGTGTGTCTCATGTCATCTCTTTCATTCATTCATTTTATTACCATTTTCAGATTATCATAAAAATCGCTGCAGCTTTTATTAAAAAAGACTTATGACAAACTTACGTTTTGTTGACCTCAATACTCTGATCTCTTGGCGATGTATCATTCGCGGGTTTATGCAACTGTAATCCCCCCGTCCATTACCTATCGGTGCAAACAAATAAATTATTCATACACAACGACTATTAAACCCGCCCTACTACTTCACGCTCATATAAATTTGACTAATACTGTTGTCGGGCCATTACGTCGACACTCGCCTCTATTCGTATTTAGAGATATTTTCTATTTTTGATTTCTTTCATGTCATTGTATTCATTTCTGAGATGAAGTATAGGTCTACATTCAGTATCATGTAAGCAGAAACTTAATTCAACTAAAACTGGGTTGCCTCATTGCTGCTCGAGTTCGAAATCAGTCAGAATGTTTGCTTGCTTTGACAGCATTGTGTTGAAGTAGCAGTAGTAGTAGTAGTAGAAATGGTGGTGGTGGTGGTGGTGGTGGTGGTGGTGGTAGTAGTAGTAGTAGTAGTAGTAGTAGTAGTAGTAGTAATAATAATAATAATAATAGCCTAATAGTCCACTCCAAATTTTATTAAACCGAAACGGAAATTCTTTTTGCCCAATTGATCGTGAGCCCGGCAGCCACTGAGCAGCGCCAGTAGTAGTAGTAGTAGAAGGTAAATTTTAGTAATATTTTGCCTTTCAATTATTTTCATAACAACAATAATCAAGCATTTGAAAAAGTGCTGAACAAGAAGAAACAAAGAGCTCCAGAAAACCTATTTCTTTGTGAATATAGGCATTATACAAATGCATTATACAAATGCAAGTATTATATCCTTATCAATTATTAAACCCTCAAAATTTGCCTTTGTATGGTTTTACAAAAATAATTGACTGTCCTTAAGGCAGGGTTATAGAAGAATATTTTTTCTTCTTCTTGGGGGAAGGGGTAGGGAATGAAATAAGGGTTAAACGCACCCCCCCCCCCCCCTCTCCAACCGCTACTGCTGTTTATTATCTTGTAAGGTACAGTAATAAAGTGAATCGGGTCGATAGTCTCATAATCAACTGAAAAACGATTGCTTCCTCTATGCCTGGAATAGATGAGATATCATAAAAACACGTCATCCTGTGGTTTTTAATTACGTTCAGACAGCTCGAAGCGATTTCATAAAAACAGAAACTTGGAAAGAGATTTCTCTGCGCTTGTCGATGAAATCTATTCTCTATTTGTTATTAACTTTAAAGCACTCTTATAAATCATTCTTTATTTTCACGTGATCTTTTCCCGGATTGGTATATCCGGGAAAAGATCACGTGAAAATAAAGAATATTACCATAATATTGCATTTGAAACTCAGCATTATTGTATGGCGTGATTTTCAGAAAGATTTTAAAGGAATGATATAACTTCTTCTTTTAAAACCAATACGAATTATTCGCCCAATGTATTAGACGTCAAGACAGTCAATGAAGTTGAACGAAAAATCAAATAACTCTCTCTAGAATAGATTTTTACCCCTAAATATAAATGGCATTTTATTTCAAGTACGCACTCAGAAAGACAGATACATAATGGTAATTTTTTCGTTTAACATGTCACACCAAGGAGTTACTAGCTCTTGGTCAAACACTATAATCTTTTGGCCTTAATCTTTCTTGCCTGCTTTTGGCATGTTATACATCCACAACTTAAAGTCTATCATTTTTATCAAAAAATTCAGTATAGTTCTCAAAGTTGCTGCAATATAAATGCAGTGGAAGATTTACAAGGCGTCACAAGAAAATGACGAAATATCAAACATTTACGTATCATTTTGTCATTGATATTAATACCCCCTCCGAAAAGAGAAGTTTACTGCATGGTAACTTGTAAACTATATAGTCATCTTTATAACACAGTTATTTAAAAAAAAAAAGATGTTTGCCCGATCCCTAAGCTTTAAGAGAGGAAATTAAAGATTGGAGGACAAAATATCAACAGAGCTTATACGAGAAAGAACTTTAAACCGTTGAAATGTATTTAATTGTAATACAATTAAATGTAAGTATTACTGTTGTTGCGTCGCAATCGATTTCCTTATCGTAACCAAAACCACACAGAAACATGAAACATTTCTTTAATTACAAACATAACGTTTATTTCATAATATGTTAAGTTGCTCACACTATAGAAAAAGTATGGGAAAGCTGGTTATAATTATGGGGCACCATTAAAATGTGTGACTCCCATTAATTAGTGTCTACCAGCATAGTGTAAAATCTTTTCCGGTTTGTATTTGCCTGTTTTCTTAATGACTTAATTAAATGTGGACAATGATAATTATAAGAATTACTTATAATTCTTTAATAACTCCTTATGATAAGTATGATCTATAAATAGGCCAAGACATATTCCGCAACTGATATGTTTCAATGCTTAGTTTCTAAAAGTTTGTAAACTGGCTTCAGCACGCTATCGAATAGTTATTTCGATCCCTCTTCAGACTATACTACATGGCTGCACGTATGTATTGAGCATTAGTTTTGTAATTAATGGTGCAATTTCGATAAGGGTGGAAATAATATATTATTCTGTTCTAATGTTTAGTGCAGAGCATTACGATGTTGCTCAATCGTTGATGAATTTGTTATTCTGGATATTTCATTCAGAGCAAGTTGCTGTCAACTTTTGAGGGAGACAGAAGAAGAAGATGGGGAGGAGAAAAAAAGAAGACGAAGAAGAAGATGGTGAGGAGAAAAAAGAAGACGAAGAAGAAGAAGAAGATAATGAAGAAGAAGAAGAAGAAGAAGAAGAAGAAGATAATGAAGAAGAAGAAGAAGAAGAAGAAGAAGAAGAAGGAAAAAAAAAGGAAGAAGAAGAAGAAGAGGAAGAAGAAGAAGAAGAAGAAAAAGAAAAGGAAGAAGAAGAAGAAGAAGAAGAAGAAGAAGAAGAAGAAGAAGAAGAAGGAGTAGAAGAAGAAGAAGAAGAAGATTTAAGAAGATGAATGAACTTAGATTAGATCGTTGCTTACATTCGCATAATAATTTCGCAAACCTATGAACAATGACGCAGGTAAGGGGAATTTAATTCCAAAAGTCAAATCTCCTGACAACTCGATTACGAATTCCGATATCGAAACCCCGGCTTATTTAATCCCAAATCTTCACTAAAGTCATCTGGAGTGGTAATATACCCTCTTGAATAACACATGATGTTAGAATGAGATGGGCCCAACAACACTTCAACACTACTTGGTGTGGATTAAAGGCACTATGTCCTATTTGCAGACCAAAACAATGAAAAGGGTTAAATTCCACCAGCGTTTGAAAGATAATACGAATTTAGAACGAAAGGGCTTGAACATTACTTTTTTGTGGGAAAATAACGACCGTTAGTAAAATTAGTTGTCGAATCGAATTTAGGGATTGCAAACCTTTTAGTAAATAATCTGATTTTCAAACCCTTGTAACCGGTGGTCGTACGTTTTGTGCTGCGCAAAGATTCAACCAGTTTAATTTAGGCCATTACAAGAAGTGGGTTATTGATGTAAACAAATGCTCATGTACCATTTACAGCTTAGTTTATGTATGTTATTACTAAAGAAAAAAAGAAGTTAGTCACTCACTCAATAGTGTTTGACAATGAAGTCTAGTAAGCAAACGGGTTTCTTCGCATAATTTGAATACTATAATTAGGACGCTGCTGACGTTTGATCTCACAGATAGGACATAGGCCTACGTGACATATTCATAATTTCTGCAAAGTTCTACATATTAATTTGATGTTAGCTGCAAACACTATGAACATGACGGACAAAGAAAGCGGACAAAATATACAGTTCCTCAGGTAGACAAAGGAACATCCCTTCACTGCTATTATGTAAAAACTGAATATGCATGTGACACCTGTTCTACACATTTTTACATAATAGCAGTGAAGGGATGTTCCTTTGTCTACCTGAGGAACTGTATATTTTGTCCGCTTTCTTTGTCAGTCATGTTCATAGTGAAATGGGACATAGTACCTTTAATGAAAAGACGTATGAGCTATAATAGATGCTCGAAGAATTCGAATTTCAGTAGATTCTAATTTGTTCGTCAGCAAACTCACGTGACCCAATGCCACTGCTTAATGAATGATTAAGGGTGTGATTTATGCAAACAGGAAGAGAGAATTCGATATAATATACATGACTGCAGTCAGGGAAAAATGAGGGGAGAACGAGAGAGAGAGAGAGAGAGAGAGAGGTAGAGAGAGAGAGAGAGAGAGAGAAATAGAGAGAGAGAGAGAGAGAGAGAGAGAGAGAAAGAGAGAGAGAGAAAACAAACAAAATAGATGGGGCGGTGCCGTGACGCAAGATGTCAATCTAGAGCATTATCACCACTGTAATTTGATTTTTGGACTAACGCAAATGTCAGGTACGCATTATACCATTTGAAAATGCGTACCTGAGATTATTTTGCGTTAGTCCAAAAATCAAATTGCATAGTGGTGATAATGCTCTAGATTTGCTTCTTATACGTCACGGCACCGCCCCATCTATTTTAATCTTCTCTCTCTCTCTCTCTCTCTCTCTCTCTCTCTCTGTATGTCTGTCTGTCTCTCTCTCTATCTCTCTCTCTCTCTCTCTCTGTCTGTCTTTCTCTCTCTCTCTCTCTCTGTCGTTCTCCACTCATATTTTGTCCAGTTCAGTTAGAGAGAGAGAGAGAGAGAGAGAGAGAGAGAGAGAGAGAGAGGCATGTGCCCCCATGCCCCCTATAACTACGCCATAAATCGAATTGTTTGTTTGTCTCTCGAATGAATTTATGAAGGATTGCGGTTTCGATAGATTGTGGTTCCTGGCAAGTCCTAATATACCCGTGGACATAATTATATACGCATTTCCATGAATTTATAACCGTATGTGTGTTTGTGTGGAGAGAGAGAGAGAGAGAGAAAGAGAGAGAGGGGGGGGGGGGGGGGGTAGGGTGGAGGGTACATGTGTATTTTGCCCCAATTTAGTTTGGTCGCCGGGCTCACGATCAATTGGGCAAAAAGAATTTCCATTTTCGGTTTTATAAAATTTGGAGAGGACTTAAAAAAGATTATTACATCCATTCCTATTCTAATCGATACTCTAATTTCATATTCTTCATATACCAACATAAAATGTGTTTACCTATTCATCGAATCAATGCTAAAGACTATATCCGCTAACCACATAAACATCAATATACCATTTTGTAAAACTGTCATACCGGGACCCACACATCTTTTTCAAGCAATTTATAAGCCACTAAAGTTGATCACGGTCTATAGAGGAAATTTCAATGACTGTTCCTCTGTCAGGGGTGTCGGGAAAAAAATGAATTTGGGAGGGCGGTGGAAATTTAGGTCAAATCAAACGATATTGATTACATTTTTTGTTTGTTTTAATACACCAAAATATTACGGGCCTTAGCTTCATAATCTTTGCATAAGTCATAAAATGTATTACGTTGACAACTTTTTGGATCGCATGACAGGGCATTTCGGGTAGTAACGTAAGTCTATCGAAATCGCCTGGCCCAAACCCCCTCCTCTCTCTCGCATGGCAACGCCCCTGTTTTTCATCCACGCGATGCTTTTAACGGAAGCAACAACCCTAACCCCGATGATAGGGAAACGTATCTGTCACGTAGTAATTTAATTCGTTGCATTTCGGATGAGTGATCGAATTGGATTAAGAATCGTGATCCCAAACCGTGTATGCCACTTTTAGCGGGTCCGGCCGGGCGGGTAGTGGTGTGTAATCGAGGAAATGTTATTATCAAGCCCCTGAGCTGAGTCAGACAGCCTCGTTAAAGATATGTAGTGATTATTGCCTGTTCATCATACCCATGCGAGATGTAGCAAGAGGGGCATTTGAGGACGGGGGGGGGGGGGTAAATAAGTTATTCTCATACGGGAGATATACATCGGTTTGTGAATCAAGCGACGAATTGTCCTTTCAGAGGCATGTCATGGTTATAATTATCTTTATCATAGGTTTAGAGCGGAGTTTTTAAGTCCCATTTATAAAAAAAATCCTATATTACTGGGTTTCAAATTTTCTTGAGTCTAACACGATCGCAAAGACTTTCGAAAAATAAAACCAAGGCAATGTCAATAGCCTCGTGCGCCACCGTAATATTACAATGTGAGAACATTGCGACAATGACATAAACATGACATAATCTGAACATGATTTTATGGATTCTAATATATTGATATTTCCCTCAAGTTGATTTCTCGAAAGCCTTTGCGATCGTGTTGGTGGTGAAAGGTATGACTTCACTGATCAAGATCGTAGCATAATATTATTGGACAGTGGTTTATGAGAGGGTATATCAATAATTGAATAAAACTTTGTTTCGTGACACACCTAGGTCTGCCATCCTAGCATGTATAGCCTATCGAAATGTACAAATCCATGACTTAAAGCCCCACTATCCTACTTGTAGCTACTTGCTCCCTCTATATATAAAACTTCCCGAATTCGGTGCCTGTTGGTCCCCCATGATCCTCTTTTTCTTATGTTAGTTGAGAGCTGAGTTGATGAGATAGCCACCTGTCAGTGACCTGGCTGGGTGGTCTAATTCCTTCTGGCCCAGTAGTATTGACGGTCTTTAAGTGCTATTTTAAAACATAATGAGGGTGAACTTGTACTCTCATCAGAATAACCTGTTGAATCGAAATATGCCTAACAGGAGGACTCTTAGGCCTGATTGGTTGACAAGCAGCGAGTATTATACAAACATTTGTAATGTCTCTTTTTCCTTTCAATTATTGATCATTGTACAGTTGTAGAGGAGGAGGAGGAGGGGGGGGGGGGGATGTTAACTCTCATCTCAAAATCTTGATTCTAAATGAATTTAGCGAGACATATGCAAGAAAATTTCCTATCAATCTATTAATTCATTGGATTTGATAACCGTTCGCAAAATGACGAGGGTACTATATCATACATTTTAGAATAATATTCAAATCATTTCGAACTTTGATTCAAGATCAATCTACATGGTAGAACGGATAACTTCAGTGATTGAAGTCTGTATTGAGGTGAACAAATCTCGATTAGCATTTAATAAATCGAAATGAACCACATTCAACTTTTCGTAAAGACACCACGAACATAAATAATACAAGAGACACTTTTTTTACGACACACCAAAGGTTTCCATTCAAATATTCAATTATTTTAGGTTAGATAAATGGACTATTCAAACACTTACATATCCGACTTCATATGAAAATTGACAACGAGATAAGGTCATTCAGTAGCAATATATTCTAAAACTGTAATGATTCGACAATATAAGAAAGATGTGGGGAAACGGGTCTTCGAGTCTTGAACAAGACTTGTCTTCGCCATAACCTAGAAAAGTCATGGAACAAAGTGGGATGATGAATCCACGATTATATTTGATTACCCATGTTCCCGAGATTAGTTTCACCATCTGCCACGAGCAAATCGTCTAAAGATGGTGCAATATACATTGAGTGCTTCAATCTTAAATTGTAGGATTTCCAAACAACTAGTTCAGTATCGACTGTGTGTGTTATCCCTCGCTGGCGTAGCTTGGGGCCTGTATTGGTGGGTGGGTGGTATTTTTTTTCTTTTCGCTTACCCTTTTCCCATTTTATTTCCCTGCTCCCCGTCTCTTTCTATCTTCCTCCCTCCTCTCTCTCTCTCTCCTATCGTATGCGATTGGGGGGGGGGGGGGGGCAAGTGTCTACAAAAGCTCTTCAGGTGGACGTACAAAAATATGATTTATAACTGATGCAAAAAACTATACACGCAAGAGGACGAGTTCCTCTTTATATTTGACTTGAACTGAAAAGCTAGTACAGTATCTTTTTCTCTCTTTCTCTCTCCATCTTTCTTCCCTCCACTTTCGTAAGTATAACACAGCGACGATGTTTCGGATAAACTAGATTAAACAGTCTGTAAGCATATGCAGTAAACAAACAGTCTGATTAATAAAGAAATTGTAAGGACCCCCCCCCCCCCCCCCTTGCCTCATGCCCTTTCATTCACAGGTGGAAAGCCTTTCTTGAGAGTAAGGCTTGCAGTTATCACTTCAACATATTAAATCTTACCGTTGATAATTCAAAATAGTGACTTAAATATACAGACTTCGAAACAATAGTCACTTCTGATACAAAATAAAATCAATTATATTTGAGAAACTGACCATTGTGGAATAGTATAATACTTTATTGTTAAAATCATCTCTTCATAATCATATACAACTTCTATGAGGTATGTAGCATTTTAGTGAACCAAACTGCTATTTATGAAAATTTCATTTTGAAAACATCATAAAATACAATAATACTGCATGTGTACTTCAAGATTTTAGAAATTTGTGTTGAATTGGCAAGAATATTAGGAATTTAAAGATTCAGAAAATCACATTGCCATA
This sequence comes from Strongylocentrotus droebachiensis, assembly GCA_035222895.1. NCBI lineage: Eukaryota > Metazoa > Echinodermata > Echinoidea > Camarodonta > Strongylocentrotidae > Strongylocentrotus > Strongylocentrotus droebachiensis. The sequence continues at coordinate 134,146 of JAVYIG010005036.1, forward strand.
ACCATGTACTTCCATTGAAAATGTGACGACACCATAAACTCAATAACGATATAATGTCGCGTTAAGTAATGATAAGGGGCCCAAGAAGAGATTGGACCTAGACTAGACTATAACAAGTTTTGCTATTGAAATACTCGGTTCGTATATCATGATCTGGACCCCGTTGCACAAAACTTACCATTGATGAAAACTTTGCCATCAATGGTAATTTCCATGGAAACCTTGATTTTGATTGGCTGTTGAGCCCTGTTACCATGGTAGTTGCCATTGATGGCAAAGTTACCAATGATGGTAAGTTTTATGCAACGGGGCCCAGATCGGATGCAAACCTTTTAAGTTTACCATATCTGACACAAATAAAAAAAATCTTCATGTTGCTCGCAAACAAAGCAGAAAATCCCGAGAAACAGATTGGTGAAAGTTCTCCCTTTTGCTCATACCCATGAAATAACCAAAATATCAATGTGGTAATATACAGTATCTTACTCAGGAGAATCTTTTCTTTTTTGGAGGACATATACTAGTAAATATGCTACTGGAAATATATTTCAAGTACTGCCCCTACAAAGGGAAGAAGGCATGCAGGAAGAAAAAAAAACAGAAACTAAGGACCATGCATACATATGAATCCACTGACCAAATTGCCAGTTTGAGATTTGCATAGATTGACTGATCTATTTTTGTTATTCTCTTAATTTGTCTGATTTCTTTCAAACTTTCACCATTCTGTTTTTCCTTATTTGTCTGTTTCAACACAAATGAAATGCCCTTTAAATTTCAAAAGAAAACTGGACTGATAGTAGGTCGACACTTGGTGCTGTAAACACACAGTTGACTTTTGGCACAAACACAATGGCCCAAATTCATACATGACTACATGTATACTCAAAACAAGGTGGCAGTGTAGGGTTTCGGTGTGCAGCAAATAAAGAGTCAACTGAGGTTCAAAATAACCCCATCCTTATTTATATTGTGCATATATATCCATCAAAATGGATGTCCAAGGCAGCTACAAAGTACTATTATTATTATGCTGGCTTTCGTCTGGCTGCCCTAACTGAGGAGCTGAAAGTATTCACAGAATAACTTCCTACCAGGAACCCATGTACTACACCTGTACTACACCCGGGTGGAGAGTGGCGAATGTAGATTAATGTCCTGCCAAAGGTCATGAGGGCTGTAGCTAGGACTTGAACCACAAACAACGTGATTCACAGTCAAGTGACGTATCCACTTGACCACGACACCTCTACATCAATAGATATCCAAATAAACAGGGACTATTCTTTCAAAATAATTCATCAACTTTTCATGAGAAAAGTAACAAAAATCAATCAAATTAAGATTGTCATAATCTTAAGTACAGATAATCAATAAAATTAGGATGACATCACACAGCAATAGCAATAAGGACACAATTTTGTGTGATGGTATACCGTATACATGGTATACAACTTATCCATTATAAAGTTATATAATGATGCTTTTGATATATGGCTGTGCAATATACTTTGAGCTTATGCCCATTCACACATACAAAAATAAAGTTAATTCACCTCAGTTTCCATAATTGGCATTCATTTATATAATAATAACAAATAACAAAGACTCTCCATGGAAAGTATTAAAGTGGAGAACATTTATGTAAAGAGGTATAGATGAATTTTTATTAATTTCAAAGAACATCTAAAATATTTCAAATTTCAAGGAATATCTACATAATTTCAAATATGAAGAAATTTTATTCAACTATTACTCATTATTGCTAAACGGTGAGTAACCTACACCCGCAATCAAAAACCTGTTTACATGTACATGACATTCAGATTAATAGGAGATCAACTAAAAACAGAAATGTTCGAATATTTCTATATTAAGAGAATATTTGAAATAGTGCAAAACTGCAAATAAACTTATAAAGATTGACAGTAAATGCACATACAAAAATATAAGTATTAAATGATAATCACCATGGAAATAAGATTGTAAAAAGTCTGAGCCTATAAGACTGTAAGAAGGCCCAGGGGCCGTATTCAATTCAGTACAATGATTAAGTCAGTATATTGCTTAGCTAAGTAAAATGTCAAGATTCAAGATTTATTCAAGATGTTTGAACTATTATTTAGATAACATCTGAGCATATTACTAAAGTAAGCTGACTTTAGTTTGGTATGGGGTCATGAATTTGGTGCAAATGAACATATTGGAAGCATATGCGATCCTACAATATTCATTGATCGTTGTCGCGGTTGAAATCGAGTCTAAAGTTATGAAATTGTAAATAATAAACTCTTTATGTTGTATAGCTCCATCTCGAGGTCTGGATAACAATTAAGCCATAAAACAATGTTTCTTGACTAACATCGACCGATTGGCTATTCCCGTTTGGAAATTATATATCACAGCTACATATTCTGAGATTTTCATAGTCACAGCTACCATTGTATGGCCGTAGGCGATATTTGAAATTTATCCCAAAAAAATTATTAAGTTTTTCTCGAAATCGAAATCTGAACTAAAATCTAGAGTGGAATACTCGTAGTTCTGACATAATTATTGAATTGAATACCGACCCTGGGGGGTGTTTCACAAAGATCCCAAGTCGAATTTAACTCTAAGTTGGACTTAAATATTATGGAGAGCCATTTGTAGCCTTTAAAAAAATATTCAGAAGTGAAAAATTCAAGTATTTTAGAATTTTTATAAATTCCACATCAAGAACATGAAATCTCCTTGATAATAGAAAATATGAATGATTTGAATCAACATTTTACGGCTTTTAAAATAACTTTTACAAAATATTTTTGTAGATGCTAACAGCTTTCCATAATTTTGACTTGGGAAATTCGTGGAAAACCCTCCAGGGGGGCGTTTCACAAAACTTGTCATCAGTGACAAATGACAGCTTTTGTTATAAGCTACTGAAATCCTTGCATCTTATTTCTTATCAGCAGATTTGTCACTGATTTTTGTCATTTGTCATTGAAAAATGGCTTTGTGAAACACCCCCCAGGTATTCTTGCTGGGGCACTTTAGAGAACCAGATGGCCACTTTCATAGAGATCCCCCGTCAGACCCGCCTCCCTGGCTGCCGTGATGCCTTCTATCCTGGCTCGTAGAACCTTCTCCTCCGTCCCGTCCTGCTGCAGCTTGGAGAAACGAGCTGGCAATGACAGCCACCTGTCCACCTCCTCCGAAGCGACGTCGGGTAGGCCGGCTGCCTCCATCGCCTCTGGAAACTTGGCGGGCGATGCGGTTGCTAGGCAGACGCTGATGGATGGAGAGCTAGGGTCTGGGTTAGCAAGCCTGGAGGGGAGGTGGAAAAGGAAAATGAAGCTGGTTCGTTCGTGTCTCCTTGGATCAAGATAGTTATGTAAAGTTCCTTAATTAAATTAAATTAAATTAAATGAAGTTCTTCCATCGCCCGATTGCTGCAATGGCCGTCTCATGATTTATTGAATGAAGAACAGATTTATATCGTTTGTGTTTATTATAAGTTTTAGTTGTAATTTTAAGTAAGACAATGGTGCGCTTACAAACACCTGTATTAAGTGCCTAATAAATGTTATGTATTATTATTATTATTAACAAGGGCCAGGTCTGTGCATCTGTGCAACCCGTTCCGCTGCACTGCAAGATGTGGTCCATCGTCCGAGTCTCTCCGCAGTCGCAGAGAGTATCTTCTTCATGGGAAAATGACCGAGGTAATACAGTGGAACCTCATTATATAAAGAGCTCCGATATAAAGAGGTATCTGTTATTACAAGTTTTTAAAAAAAAACCTATTATCACAAGATTCCTGATATAGGAAGGTTATTTCCATCATGGTCCCAAGGACCTTGTTATAACTAGTTTCCACTGTAGTAGTAATAATGGGCCTTCATTATGGAATACTCTCCCTCAATTGATTAAGAATAGCAGTTCTGCTGAAGTGTTAAAAAACAATCTTAAGAAATATCTGTTTAATTTAGCTTATAATTGATTAATATTACCCTTCATGTCTGTACCTTTCCTATTGCACTTTGTATATATCATGTATTTTCATCTTTTGCACAAGCTGCGCCTTGAGCATTTGACTGTCAAGTGGATTTGGCGCCTTATAATTCTTATGTATTATTATTACGGTAAGTGCTTTGGTCAGTTCATGGAGAAGCACTATGTCAGAAGCTGGTATTATTATCATTACTATCTTTTACAATATATATACATGTATAAGGTTTCTATGTAAGAAACCAGTATTATTATCATCATGTTATCTTGTGCAACAACAATATGTATATACATGTATAAGGTTTCTATATAAGAAACCTGTATTATCATTATCATTTTATCTTTTACAACATATATATATAAGGTTTCTATTTTAAAAAATCTGTATTATTATCATTTTATCTCTTATAACATATATGTAAGGTGTCTACGGTATTAATATTATTTACAACATATATTAAAGGTTTCTATATACTATTATTATCATTTTTATCTTTTAAAACATATATATATAAGGTTTCTATATAATAATAATATTGGATTCTTGTAAAGCGCACGTATCGACCTTGCAAGGTCCTCAAGGCGCTCCAACATTACCCGGCTATGCTAGGCTGCCGATTTCGACGCTCACAGCATTTTAAGGAATTCCTTCCTACCGGTACCCATTGAACACCTGGGTGAAGAGTGGCAAATGTAGATCAATGTCTTGCCAGAGGACATTAGAAACCGTTATTATTATTATTATTATTATCATCTTTTACAAGATAAGTAGACTTACTTGTGGTAGTAGTAAGCAACAGCTATAGCTGTGTGAGGGCAAAGTGCATAGGATTCTTCTTTCCAGCATCTTCTTATGGTCTCTTTGACCGTGTCATCATCCACTGAGTAGGAGCTCACAGTCTCTCGTATCTGAGAAAAATTAAAATGAAAAGTAATAAAATAATAATAAATGTCTTGTCTACCCAGGCTAGCCACTGTACTCCAAGGGACCAGGGGGGTGTTTCACAAAGATCCTAAGTTTAACTTATCTCTAAGTTTGACTTAACAATTATGGAAAGCTGTTAGCTTCTTTGAAAACATTTTGTAAAAGTTATTTTAAAAGTCATAAAATGTTGATTCAAATCATTCATACTTTCTATTATCAAGGAGATTTCATGTCCTTGATTTTGAATTTATGAAAAGTCTAAAATAGTTGAATTTTTGCTTTTGTATATATTTAATTTTAAGGCTACGAATGGCTCTCCATAATTTTTAAGTCCAACTTATGATCTTTGTGAAACACCTCCCTGGGGGTGTTTCATAAAGCTGTTCGTAAAGTTACACATGACTTTACAAACGACTTGCATATGAAATGCCAGATAGGATGCCCAAAGGTTTGAACAAAGTGTGACTATATTTACAATAACCTCAATTAAATTATAGCAACAAATATACTTTGCATTACAAATGATTGTTATAATAAGAATGTTAATCTACATCTGCACAGTTCAACTTTATTTAAAAATGATTGAGCATCCCATTTGGCTTTTCATGTAGAAGTCATTCGTAAAGTCATAGGTAACTTTACGAACAGCTTTATGAAACACCCCCCTGCAATCATATTATTACCCCAGCTTTAGCCGAGCTCACATGATAAGGCACTCCAACATTCAAGGAATTTCTTCCTACTCAGGACCAATATACTACTCCTGGGCGGAGGGTGGAAAAGGTAGATTGCTAAAGCGGGAATCGACCCACGGACTGATTAAAGGTAAAGACCAGTTTTGGAAACGCCCCCCCCCCCCCTCTCAAAAAATGAAATGGAAGCTCTTATTACCAATCATGTGAAAGAATATGTTTTGACTAATACGTGATCATACATATTTTGCCAAGAAACCGCCTACTAATTGGTATATTTGGTAAATTATTATATCTATCCGGACTGGATAGATATCACATAGTCCCATATACATCTTTCTGTGTACAGTGCTTGTAACTTTACCAAGACTGGGCCAAATTTCTTATCATTTTGATGATTCCAGAACCTTGCAGTACACACCAATACTTATATGCTAGATGATCAACCTTTTCTGATCGATTTCACAACGTTTCTTTCACAATGCAATCGCATGACCATAACTGTTCTTTATCTTTAACAGTCCAGCAATGTATCCACCTCTGTTATAATACATGTAGGTAGAAATACTCATGACACAGTTAAATGTGAGTGTAAGGACCCCTCTAGGGAGACAAGGAAAGTAGTCTTCTTCTTCTTCGTTTGGTATTATAATGGCTATTAGTCAAATTTGACTATTGTTGCCAATTTCATCGCATCTCTTTCTTTTAATGTCTTGGTAAAAAAAAAAAAAAAAAAAATCCAATCTCATTATATTATAATATTAGTCATAGTCTATCCAGTGTTATGTAACAAAAATGGAAAAATATTTCAAATTAAACCACGATCCGCACACAGGTCTTTATAGGAAGGTAGCCTTTAAGTAAAGGTTCTCAGTTTACGTACAGGTTTCAATGGAAACACTGTTCATAGGGAACAAAATATATGACCTGTATTGACAGGTGGTCTTTCTATACAGTGAGGTGGTCACTAAAGCAGGTTTGCCTGTAATATTCTGTCTATATTATAGGAGCTAACATTTTCTAAATGTTATTTGAATCAAACAGATATTCATCATAGATTTCTATTTCAAATTTCACTTCACTTTCTCGAATTTGATGATCGTCTGTGTGTCATCAAAAAAACAAATAAAGATTAAAAGAAACCTGATTAATTATCATTTGGTTTAAATTTAACATACTGATGATGGTTTCTTTTCCGACAAATAAATTAAAGCAGGTGTTAGTTTTAGTTATCTTGGGTTTAGTTTACAGCATCTCCAAATTATAAAAGCCTATCTGTGTGTAAAGTATTAACCTTTTTCCAAAGAATAGAATCCATAGTTGCTTTTCCATCCTTCTCAAATTTGGACATGACGTCCTTGATGTGGGCGCGGTCTCCCCCAGAAAACAGCCACATCACTCTCTCCATATTGTATGGTATCTGACAAAAAATGGGGATAAAAGAAAAGAAACATTTTGGTAAGTTTAAAGATAAAGACCAGTTATGGTCATGCGATTGCATTTTGAAAGAAACGTTGTGGAATCGATCAGAAAAGGTTGATTATCTAGCATATAAGTATTGGTGTGTACTGCAAGGTTCTGGAATCATCAAAATGATAAAAAATTTGGCCCAGTCTTGGTAAAGTTACAAACACTGTACACAGAAAGATGTATATGGGACTACGCGACACGTGCGTGACACTTGCGCGATATCTATCAGGTCCAAATAGATATAATATTTTACCAAATATATCAATTAGTAGGCAGTTTCTCTGCAAAATTTGTATCATTACTTATTAGTCAAAACATATTCTTTCACATGATTGGTACTAAGAGCTTCCATTTCATTTTTTGAGAGGGGGGCGTTTCCAAAACTGGTCTTTACCTTTAAAAAATCTGTAATATTAAGTTAAACTTAGCTCATTTTAAGAGTTGAGGTATGACCAATGTGTGCAATATACACAGGTTTTTCTTAGCCTGCAGACACTGATTCTATTTGACTTGTAAACAAAATTCTATCAAGCCTTGAGGCCTGAGCCTATTCAAACTTTGTCGACTGTCAGTATCTGACTGGCAAAGATTAAGTACAGAGCCTAAGTATGGGGTGCAGTCTACAATCTTATACACATACACAATATGAGACTGGATTCAACGTTTCATTCCAGATTCGTTTTTTGCTACAATTACTGTTCATTGTCTTTATTAAAGCATAGTCACACAAGTGATGCCCTTTGGAACGGTCACATGACACAGGTAGCCTCCGAAATCTTAAACAAATACATTGCGCAACCAAGGCATGATAAGAATCCTCTGATGCAATCAAATCAAGGTTGTAATCGCTAAACAAATGTTCAAATTGGCAATATCCATTGTACTGTCTGTTGCTCATTTACTGTGTGATGATGGAGGTTGAACAGAACATACAAGGGTTTAAATGACAATGATGTTGGATATTAGATGGCTCTTACAGATACAAAGACGTGATTGGTCCAGAGCTCGTCACGTGATATAGATTTATTTTATAGTCATTATTTTATGGTTATATTGACCAGCCAGTCAAACAAGTTTCTTTTTGTGTCATACCATGGGTGCGTTCAAGCGATTTTTTGAAGCTAGAATCACAAATCAAAACGCCGTTAAAAAACATGGTTACTGCGGGAGAGCGTTCAAGCGATGGATTCTTGCTCATTTCAAGCCCGAGTCACTACTAATCACACTGTGCAGTTTGACCCAGGAAGTATAGGTCAACTTCACTGCATGCTTTCTGTCTGTATTTATGGTCAGCTAGGGTTCTCGCATCAAGTCCTCTGTCTGCAAAGTGGAAATTATGTATGGGGTTACGCACTATTAGCAAGTTGACAATGCGATGATACCGTGCAATAAACAGTACGCTACGTCAGACAGTTCATCAGTTCAGCATAACGCTTTAACCTGATAAATTTGACAAAAATAAATTCTAAAGAAACTGTTGCCAAAGAAAAAGTTTGGGCCACTGATGAAAGTGGGTTTTACCTATATATGTTACATATGGGTATGCTTACCTGTATGTCCATAGCTGGGGAGATAGTGGGCTTCACTTCATTCGTGGAGTAATCATTGTGACCGAATGTCCTGTGGACGATATCGTTACTATTGACAGCACACACAATCTTGATAGGTAGTCCCATCTTCTTGGCTATACATGCACCTGCATTTAAGTAAATTAAATGGATTAAATTTTTCATCAGTGCATAACATGTTAGAAACTCAAAAGTATATCCGTGAAATTCCCATACTTCACAGTTGTCAAATTGTAACTTTAGTCCTACATGTATTCATTACAACTGTAATATTTATAAGTTTTTTACGTTTCATCGATGTAACACTTTCAAATCTCTTTCAAACATATCATTGAAGTAAGTGAAATTCCTTCATGTCTGAGGAATACCGGTACTCTAAAGCTACCTAAGACCCCTGTTGTAATAGTTGCATTGATGAAATGGACAGGGATAGATAACATTAACTTGATGTCCCCCCAAATTCCACCTATATGCATCATGGCAGCACATACAAAGAGGTCAAAAGCAAAGACAGACATCAACCCCTCCCAGAGCTGAAAGCAGGAAAATACTCAAAGTTAGTGTTCTAGAGCTGTTGATAGAATAGAATAGAATAGAATAGAATTTTATTGTCTTCTTCCAAGGAATGAAGAAACTTTCTTTCTAGGTGATACATACATAAACGATTCACAACTTATACAAAATATATAATATAAATACAATCATACCAAAATATTCAAATGCATACAAAGTACAAAAGTATGAATTAATGAATAACATACATAGAATACAAATTACATAAAACGTAAGGGTAAAGGGAAGAAGACAAAAGGAAGAGATAGAAAAGAATATAGAATGATGGGAGTTAAAGGAAAATGTAGCCCTGGGGAAAGAAACTCAAACACAGACACCCCCTCCCCCTCCCCCACCACCTCCAGGGCCTCACTCTCCTTCAAACAAGTACGAAGAAACAAAGAGACTAGTGTACTCACCAGTCATATTGCCACAGGCACCTGTCGGAATGACCATTTCTACAACCTTGTCACATGATGGACACATGGAGAAGTAGGTGAAGAAGTAGTTAACAATCTGACCCATCACCCTGCCCCAGTTGATGGAGTTGAGAGTACCAAGCTCATGACGCTCTTTAAAAGCAGTATCGGTCATGACAGGCTTGATGACAAGATCAGTATCATCAGAAGACATGTTGGGTCCTTATAAAGACAATCAATGACAAATTTGATTATGGTGCATCTTCGAGTAAACAAGTTATCAATGGATCAACCAATCAACCAACTGTTCAACCAACAAACCAACCTTTCTACCTACTTACATACCAAGTACCAACCAACCAACCATGCAATTAACAAGTCAACACTTAAAAAACCATCAAACCATCCAACCAATCATTCAACTGACCAACCATTCATTCAACCAAAACAACTAACCAACCAATCAATCAACCAACCAGCAAACTAACCAATCAACCAACCATTCAAAACAACCACTCAACTATTCAACCAACCAATAAATCAGCAAACTAACCAATCAACCACCCAACCATTCAACCAACCAACCAACCAACCAATCACTACCCAACCATTCAACCAACCAACCAACCAATCTATCAATCAAAATTGAACTCACCATGGAAGATGTGGATATTCCTATCAACGGCTGTGAACATGGAGAGTTTCTGGAGCCGAGAACAGTGAGGTACCAGTACAATGAAATCAATGTAGTCATGATCTCTGATGGCTTCAATAGCTGCACTTCCTGTGTCCCCCGAAGTGCCTGTTAAGATGTACAGGTTCTGTTTTATTACTTTGGAATCTTGCAAGTATTTGGATGCAAGCCCATAGCATGATACTAGGATGAATTACTACTGAGGAATGTCTATGTTTTGCGTACCACTCACGTATCCTTTTGGAATCTTGCAACTATCCTCACTAAATTGATATCTCTATTGTGTTCAGTACCACAGCTCAAGTTCCATTCTTGTACCATACAGATGCAAGTCCTTACTTAGAATTCCACAACGTGATATTTAATATTTCTTGAAGTAATTTATATTTACTGAGGAATGTCAACATGACAGAAACTACTTTAATCCAGTTTTTAGTTTTCCACATAAAACTTATAGAGAACCAATAGTGCATACTGTATATGTACATGTACACTGCACAATCTACTTATTGTCAAATTCCTTTGTATAGTTTGTTCCCAAACTTAATGAAACATAAGATTAAGAAGCAAATCAAAAGTGGAGTGAACAAGGAGATGAAATACTTACCAACAATAAGGATAATATTCTTCTTCCTTTTTGCAAGAAAGTACTTCATGAACTGGCCCAGGGTCACCATAGACAGGTCCTTGAAGGCCAGGGTCCTGGTATGGAATAACTCTGCAACGTTCAGGCCGTTGGACAACCTTGTCACTTTGCTCACTTTTGGATGCTTCAATTTGGCAACAGCTTGATCAACAATGTCTAAAACATAGAAGAATTAAAGACCGTCAATACTACTGGGCCAGAAGGGATTAGACCACACAGCGAGGTCACTGACAGGTGGCTATCTCATTAACTCAGCTCTCAACTAACATAAGACAAAGAGGATCATGGAGGACCAACAGGCACAGATTGGGGAAGTTTTCTATAAAGAGGGAGCAAGTAGCTAAAAGTAGGGCAGTGGGGCTTTAAAAGAAAGGGGCAAACTTCAAAGTACGAAGATACACCAGCAACATGGTGGCCTGAACTTCAACAGAAGAAGAAGTAGAAGAAGAAGAACTTGCTATAATTAAATTCAGCTCTTCCGAAACTTTGTCATTGGGGTTCAAGGGGGGGGGGGGGGGGTGATACCATTTGCCCGAATAACAACTTTCAGATTGTGGGCAAGTAAACCATGCTAGTGAGAGATAGAGAGAGAGAAAAAAACGTTTATGAATGTTATGTCATCAAAGTACAGTAAATTAAAGTAGGTACCTTGGCGTCCGAATATCAGGATATTCTGGCACCTTAATTTAATTGAAGCAACGTGTTCGTTACTATGGTGTTCTGTCCGATTCATGTACCATTAATGCTGGAGTCCCTCAGGGTACAAAACTGGGTCCTTTCATATTTTTAGTTATAATTAATGACTTTAAAATAAATAATAACATAGATCTAGGTCTAGATCTATACCGCGGTACACACTTTTACATATGGCTATTTGTCCTGTCGTAACTCTCTAACTAACGTAGTGTAGATCTAGACCTAGATCTTTCTAGGCCTTTATTCAAGCT